>OU015499.1:25883894-25946394 GCA_907164885.2 Dolomedes plantarius | reverse complement strand
AGTGATTATACTGGTTTATCTCTTTCAATTTTATTTATTTATGTATATATATATATATATATATATATGTATGTATATATTCTGGAATGAGGTTAAGAAAAATCAGTGAAACACGATTGCTTGCTATTATAATTTTATTTGTGATATAATTACAATAACACATAATTAATCTTATCTTTTACATTAATACATGATTAATGGCCTATGACCTATTGTAAAAATAAGCAGCAAATTCGTCTCTTATCTCTAAAGCGTTTAATTTGGCCCGTCTACCTATGTTGGGTAAAGGTTTTAGAGATGAACTATCAGAAACATTTTTTCTCCAAGAGCCGTTTTTTACTACTACACCATCGACTACAGTGTCAAACATTCCTGGAGGTGTGTATATATTTCTTGATGTCTCTCTTCGTCGTAAGAAATTGTGTAGTAATATACACGACAATGTGACACGTGTTGCCTGTTCAGGTTGAAGTGTCATAGGTTTTTTAAATATTCTAAAAACACTAGACAATACACCAAACACGTTTTCCACAATAACACGTGAACTTGACAGTCTATAATTAAAAGTTCGTTGTAAAGTATCCCTATTATAATTCCCTGGATATGGCTTCATCACATGTGTATTTAAGGCAAATGCCCCATCACCAATGAAAACATAAGGCACATTGATTTGTTTTCCGGGTAGGGGGCAGTCTGGTGGAAAATTTATGTCTTCATGAATAATTTTGCGCCAAAGCAGACTATTTTTGAATACTCCTCCGTCACTGATTCGTCCTGGAGCACCAATATCAGCAAATATGAAATTGTATTTGCTATCAACTAAAGCTAATAGTACTATGCTGAATGTATTTTTATAATTATAATATTGAGAGCCACTGCCGAATGGACTTTCGAGCATGATGTGTTTGCCATCGATTGCACCTACACAATGTGGAAAGTTTCCTCGAAATCCTTCTTCTATTGCCTTCCATTCTTCTGGTGTCTGTGGCATCTGGAAATAAATTAAAATTAGATAACTTTTGAGAATGTTTTGAATTAGGTTCATTGCATTACTAAACTAAGGTTGCTTAATTCAGTTATAATAATTATCACTATTCTTACAGGCATTAAACCCTCAGAACCCTGAAGAACAGGAACAAGACTCTGAGAGCCCTGATGTCCTATCCCCACGAATAGAACGTACCCATATTTTAATGCATGATATTGATGGGCTGATTTTAAAAACTGAACAGCTTAGCAATAATATTCCCACCTCACAGGAAAATTTCACACCCTCATGGCCACTGTCCTCGCCATGGTCACAAGGTCCATTCAGCTCTAGTTACATCCCGAATAGCCAATATGCAAATATTAATGCAGCCAATATAAATGCAGCCAATTTCATGCAGAAGTGAACAATGATAAAAATTTCGTTTTGGTGTAATCGTCATTTTCACCATTGTTGTATTCAATTAATAAATTGTATATTTTTAAACAATGTATATATTTTATTGTATATTTTTATCTGATTATTCTGAACATAAAATGCAATTCTCATATAACTTTAGTGCTTACGTACCTTAATTTCTTCCTTCAAAACGATGTTAATTGCTTGACAAACCTCGGTGATAATTTCCGATATAATGGCGCTTGAAATCTTGAACAAAAAATGAAGACTTCTGTAGCTATCGCCAGTAGCTAAAAATCTTAAAGCTACAGCTAAACGCACTTTGGCTGGGATTGGCTTTCTCCAATGAGTTTCTTCCTTTTTAATTATTGGTTCCACTTTACTCAAAAGATAGTCGAAATCAAATGGTGACATTCTACAAAAATTTGAGAATTCTCCAGAGTCTTCACAAAGCATTTCTTGAAACATGCTTTCCATACTTTGTCTGTAACAAAATAGCAGCAAATAATTTTGTGCAATTATTAATTTGCAGTAGGGACATTTACTATTTTAAAAAAATAGTCTTTTTCCAAATTTAAGGGAACGGTGGACCTTTATTTGAGCAAATCTTTTGATTGTAATATTGATTGTGTTATTGTAAAAAATACATTTATGAAGCGTCTACGAAGGAATTTATAAAGGGTACATGCGACTTATTTTTTGTTCAAAATTCATGAACTTGATAAGGAAGGATTCTGATACTGTTTACAAAGAAACTGGGTATGCATTTTACAATTCAACTTCATTTAGGTAATTAAATTTGATTTATAACTTATTAAAAGGTCAGATTTTGATGAAAATCGGGATGGAATTCTGAAAAAAAAAATTTCAAAAATTAATTATTCAAGGGATAAAATAATTGATAGCCAGATTTGTTTGCTATACAGTGTAAAGTGATTAACATGCAAAATCGAGGACATATCACAAAATTTAAGTCGCAATATTTTAAAAATATGTAAATATTGGAATAAAATGCATTTACAATATGTAATGAAAATTAAAAGGAAAACTTGTTGCCTTTAAAAAAGTAAATATTAAAGGAAGGTGGTAAAAATTATATTTTAAATGGCTCTTGCTATAAATGCGTAATATCTATATTTGGAAGTCTTTGAAATGCTCCTTGTGTCATCAGTTTTGACGAAACTTTATAAAATTTATAATAAAGACTTCTCTAATACATAAAAATTAAGTTATGTATCCTTTTCAGGTTTCGACATCATTCAGATTATCAAAGTTTAACTTAATTGTAGAAAAGTACAAAAATTTCCCGAAAAGTCAATGTACAAGCATAAAAATATTTACTAAAAATTAATTATTTAACGTTCTTTGTAATATCCACCTTCCTCTTTTAATAATAATTAAAAAGACATGTACTTACAGGGTTCTGTTCCGATGACACGCTATCATCCACCATCGTCTACGGCGACGCCTTCTTTCAATTTCTTTTTTTTTTATTTCCAAATTACTATATAATTTTAGCAGATGTAGTGCGGACAACGCCAAAATTTCTGCGTCTTCCATAGCTCCAGAAAAGAAAAACAAGGTCTGGAAAATCCGCTAGCCTCCTGTAAAAATAACGCCAAATTTCCCGCCAAATATGTTCCCCCAACTGAGTTTGGGGAGGGGTGGAAAAGAGGGTAGCACGGGTTTATCTCGACTCCCCACGAAGCGAGTGGGGATCAAATTTCGAGGGGGGGAGGTGTTCCGAGTGCCCGCTCGGACTTGTGTAAACGCGCTGTTATGGGGCTAATGTAGGGCCTTTTAAGTGGTGTTGGTGGATGCTGATGACAATGTGTTGTGTGATTAATACATTCCATTCGATGAGGGTTTTTTGACCTAAAGATACTCTGTCTCAAAGGTCCGTAAATGGCGTGTCTCGGGGCGCAAGAGGATTTCCAAGTCGAAAATTATAAATATTAAAGAGGAAAAAGAAGACAAAATATACTAACCTGTTTCATACTCATAACATAATGCTGCATTGATTACGCATATTGAAAGGGTTTTTTAAACCAATAATAAAAGATTGAAACACACATTTAATGAACCTTAACCATATTTTTCGTCTCTAAATTAATGCGATATTTTACTTTCTTTATATTTAACAGCGATATTTTACTTAAATGTTTATATTTAACAGTAAACTTATACAGTATGTCAGTGTTTAAACAAATTGATGAAAATGCAATCAAAATGTGAATGGCTTTTATTTTAGTAAGTCCTATGTATTCACCTTTTCTCCTTAACCAAAATTTTCTGTACGGGAAATATATATGAGAATGGAAACTAAAGATTTCTTTTACTAACAACAAAAACTCTAATAAAACATTTAAAGAACTCTTAAATGCTTAAATGAAATTCCTCATCAGTGAAATTTATGCGACCTTCTCGTTACAATGATTGCATCAGGTCAAATCGTCACTTCCAAAATTTGATTTAAAACTGGTGCATTGAGATTACCTTCAAGATGAAGTCTATGAAAAGTCTATTGCGTTTAGTGTCAACAAAGAACGTAGGCGAGTAAAACAGTTCACTCAAATATTTCGATGAAAATGCAATCGAGTTCTTTACAGCATATACTTTTTGAAGTTGTGGGTATTTATAGTTCCTCCTTGTCTAAAGTTGTCTATTTTCGGAGTGAAATAATTTAAGCTACTTAGTAATATTTGAAAAATAAAATAATTGCCTATACGTTCATTGGTTGGTCTCAGTGAAGCAAAATGGATGTTTATAATCCAAACAAGGAAATTATAGATTGCAATAAAGTTTAAAAGACGAATTTTAAGCATTTGTCCTTTACAATTTAGATACTAAAATTAAAGAAATTAGTCGGAATATTTTTCGTCACAGTTCCTTGTTGTCAAAAAACAATATAGATTCATCTTAAGGTTTTACTACTAACTACCATCCATAATACTTTTGTAATTCGCTTTTATGTATCACTGTTTGTATCATATTTTACACCCACTTTATTATGTACCCACTTACATTCATATTCGTACACAAACTTATATTTGTTTTTTATATGGTTTAATCAATACTTTGCCTGTTTTTATCAGCTTTTATTCTTATATCTATACATTCCTTACCCACGTTTTAATGAACTTTTAACCTCAATGGAAAATGGTGTATATATTTTTTCCTGGTTTTTATGTTGTGCTTGGCGCAGCTTGTAATTTCTGGACCTTGCGCTATTAAACACCATTCAGCCAACTACTTCAAATTACTCAGGAGAAAGAGTTACTTTATACATGAGACAGGATAGAATTTCGAAGAGCAAATAGGAAACATGATGGAAAAGATCCACGATAGCTAAAGATGAATTTAGAATCAATAGTAAGCCTCTCATGGTGATTTAAATTAATTTATTTTTTATTAACTAAAATCGAGACTAACTGTAGCAGACATTTAGAAAATTTCTTCTAAATTCATCTTTAGCTATAGTGGTTCTTTTTCATAGTTTTTTCTTTTGTTCTTTAAAATTCTATCCTATCCCTCTTTCTCCTGAATATTTTGTAGTAAAATCTTCAGCTACATCTGTCTTGTTTATCTTGAAAACAGTGAACCGGGAGGATACATTTTCCCAACTAATTTCTTTAATTTTAGCACTTAAATTGTAAAGAACAACTGCTTAAAATCCGTCTTTTACAACTTAATTGTAGTCCATAACTTCCTTGTTAGTACTTTTAGCATCCAATTTGTTTCACTGAGAGCAACCAGTGAACGTATGGGTAATTATTTTAATTTTAATTATAACTAAAGCGCGTTGCATAGGACATAAAACGCGAAGCACAAGACTAGAGGCAAAATAGAGAATATATAAAAGCTCGAACCAACAGCGAAGTAACATATCTATAACCAACACTTTTCAATAGTAAGATACGTGCAACTGTGAAAATAATCATTAAAATGATGATAAAAAGTATGTATAAACGTGATAAAAAAATATGTATATAAAAATTGATGATTTATAAGGATGATAAAAACGAGGATATATAAAAGCTGGAACCAACAGCGAAATAACAGATCTAAAACCAGCACTTTTAAATAGTAAAATACGCTCAACTGTGAAAAAAAATCATTAAAAAGTTGATAAAAAGTATGTATAAACATGATAAAAATATGTATATAAAAATTGATGATTTATAAAGGTGATAAAAACGAGGATATATAATGGTAATTAAAACGATGATATATAAAATTGATAACAAGATTTCATGATATGAACGGTGTACAAAACTATGTACAGATATTAAAAATGTATAATAGTCTTATATCAGGCTGAAGTTATCTTTACCGGGAACGATATGTTTTATAACTGCTGTCAGTAGCAGAGATTATCTTGGCAATTGCCCACAGAGTACCAACACTATAATTATTGTTATCATTTAATCTTTGCAATATCGCTTATACTTGTATCTTAAAATTAGCCAGAATCATCAAATAACCATAGCGACTGCAATTGCTGTGAAGTAGTACCCTGTTCCCTGCAAAATAACAGATTAAATCTTGTTGAGAACTGCCACATATTTCTTTTTCATGAAATACTTACGAAGTTAAGCAGAGATTTAAGGTCATAATAATTCTTTCATAGACGTTTTAGATTAAGGTCTTTAAGGTCACGAGAAGAGACCTTTCGTATGAATACTCAGTGGGTGTTGCCTGCGAATTCTTTTGAGGATTATGTGCTATATGACTATGATAAATAGCCTAGAATATAAATATTTGATTTTTTTAATCTAAAGACAACATTGTAGAATTTAAGATGAACCTATTTACCTAGTCTGATATATATTTTCCATGCATTACTTTTATTAATGTTATGAGAAATATTTTATTTTTTTAACACATTACCGGTGAACTGGAACTTTTTTTTCTTCCAATGGAAAAGAATAATACAGATGTTTTACAAACAGAACACAACTCTGTGAACGTATAACGTGAAAAGTCAATATCTCATCATTTGGCCTCTAACGTTCCAATACTTCTCCAACTCAGAAGCTCCACGCAGCGCCGGGCACCTTCCGATGTGGGTCCTGTCCATTTCTTCATTTAACCCCGCAAAGTGGGCAATTTCGGCTGGTACGAATACCAACATGATAGAGATGGTTCGCCAAGCAATCGTGACCAATTTCTTACTTAAAAATTTGCAACTGCTTTATCCCGTAGTTTGTCTGCTATTTTCCTTTCCAAGATATCTCTCTAGCTCTTATTTGAGACATGCGTCTAAGTTGTTTTCTCCATTTTTCATTCAAAAATTTACGATTATATAGTTTTGCAGAATGGAAGGAACAAATTGTAGATAACTTTTGAACTCTTTTAGTACCTTTTTTAGAAGTTTGTCGTCCTGATCGTTTACGTAAAGGCCACAATGTCCGGGGATCCATTGTAAGACAATTTCTAACCCCCCCCCCCCCATTCACAGTTTTTCCAAAAGAATTTGGCATTCGAGGATTTCTCCGGAGATTGGACAAGCATCTGATCCAATAGCCGTAAACTGGAAGCAAAACATAGCAGTTCTATTAGCTGTTCATAAATTTCCTGGAGGCTAGACTATATGAGGCACCTGCAGTATTGAGGTTATGGTAGGTACAAGTTATAAAAAGATATAAGTTAACTTTTATTTGCATTGATTTCTCCCATTTATAGAAAGATTTCTATACTGCCTTTCGCTTTTGCGAAAGACCTATATTACACTTATATATATATATATATATATATATATATATATATATATATATATAATATTAAAAGCTTGGATTTTTTCTATCGTTAAAAAACATATCATTAAGCTATACCAACTATTTATAAATATGAAAATAAAGAATTATCATTATCAGCATCTGGTATATGATTTAATACTAACACGGGCAAAACATTTAAAAATAAACTTATATAAAAAACAAAATTCAGCTAATAACACATATTGTGTACTAAATTTTACTAACCTTAAACTTAATAATATAAACTTCAATAGTATATTTGATAAACTTCATGATATGTTTCCTATAAAAGAAATAAAAATAAAACGTGCCTTTAAATATACTATGCCTATGGGTAGACGTATATTTAACTATAATCAGGTATCCAAAAATTTTTCTGAGTCAATAAATTTAACTTGTGTTTGTCATCTGCCCATTTACAATAGTTATATAGATACGACACATGGTCATGTAATAACAGGCAATATGGATATTGTGGAAGATGTTGCACTGCGAGAGTTGATGAATTTGGGAACTAAGTTTAGAATACCTAGTACTACTAATAATAAGAAAATAATTAGTTTCTTAAATGCTGATTTAGATAAATTTATTTACAAAATAGCAATTAATTATTCTGTACCTACTGAAGCTTTCAACCCTTGGAAAATTAATTTACTAAAACTAGTACTAGCTAAATTACCCAATAATAGTAATAACATTAATAATCCTTATAAACACTTTAAAGCTGCTATTACAAAATTACAAGATGACTTTATAGTCACTTATGTAGATAAAGCAGCCAACAACTATGCTATAATTTGTAAAAAATATTTTGCCATATGTTTAAAAAAACAGTTAGAAAATAGTGATCTTTTTCAGCCATTAAAAGAAACTACTAATATTATTATTAAGAAAATCATAGCTAAATATAAACTACTAGGTATTTCATCTAACATTTATCATTTTCCTTATATAACTTTAGTTCCAAAATTTCATAAAACACCTATTGCTTTTAGAGCAGTAACCTGTGGTCATAATACTTATGCTACAAAAGCAAGTAAATTATTATTAAAATACCTTAAATTAATCTATAAAAATATAACATCTGGTGTTTGTGGTATAATTGATAATAGCTATAGTCTAATTAGAAAACTACAAACATTAGATAACAGTAAATATATTGTAACTTATGATTTTAAAGATCTATTTAATAATATTGATATAATTGATTTAAATAGGATAATCATAATGTTAGTACAAAATAATATTCAATACAACGAAATTAAACTATCTCGTTTCAATAGGCTCCTAGAATTAGTAACTAAACATAATTACATAGTTCATAATAATAGTATATACTTACAGTCCAAAGGTGTACCACAAGGTGGCAATGCATCAAGTATGCTAGCTAATTTATACTTATATTATTTTGAAATTAATAATATAGAAAATAGCAATTACAATAGATTTAGATATATAGATGATATAATAGTAATTAATAAAAGTAATAACCCTATGGACTTAAATTTTTACCCTCCTAATTTGGAACTAATTAAAAGTAGCCATGATAATATTAATGTAAACTTTCTAGATATTAATATTAAATTAAGTACTAACAATAAATTTACTTTTGACTTATACGACAAAAGATCTGACTATAATTTTAATATTGTTAAATTTCAAAATTATCTAACCTGTTTACATAAATCTGTTTTTAATAACATTATTGTAAATCAGTTAGTTCGTATAAATAGGCTATGTTCTAAAGACAATAGGAATAAGCAAATTATAGACTTGAAAGCTGTGCTAACTCGTAATAATTACCCAGTAAGTCTATCCAAAAACATAATTGGTTGCTTTTGTTTTAATGAATAGTTTGTTCTGTTGCATTAATAAGTTAAACATAACAATAGGTTAAAATAAAAATAATAACTACTAAAAATAAATATAAAAATCATAGTAAAATAAAATAAAAATAAAATAAACTCATAGTAGTAACAATAATAAAAACTAAATAAATAAAGGAATAATTGTCTTAAAATAGGGTAACGTAAGTAAGTCTGTAACTGAGTATCCACTACCTCAATGGTTGCAAGTTTTATGACGTCAGTCATCTTGCGGTTACAAGTTCTTAACTTCCACTCTGACTAGCGCCAGGCTTGGTGTTCTTTGGTTAAGTACTTTTATTCAAACTTAATTCATTTATTATTCAATTCTTCTGTTAATAATTGGTCGTACGGTGTCTGAGTGTGTTTATTTGATAGATCATACTCATCAGAAACAATCCATTGGTTTTTAGACAGTATTGACACCGCTGATGAAGAAATGCTGTCAAAAACCTTATTCATACTTTTCTTTACATGTTGGATGTTCCTGGCTTCAAGTAGCTTAAGAGCTATTACTGGTTTTCTCTTTCATCTTATTCTTATATATATATATATATATATATATATATATATATATATATATATATATATATATATATATTTTATCTATTCACGCCTAGCCAGATTGAATCAAGGTACTGATACATTTTACACAAGTCTCCATTTGAGACACAATTGCCATTGACGAGCTATTAATCATCACAATATAAATTTCCAAAATTACAAAAATCACTAAAAAACACAATTATCATCAAATCTTATTAAAGAAAAACACGAAAATGTCTCAACTACAGGTAAATATAGTAACCACTTAGTTCTTGTTAACAAATGTAGAAATCCAAATCTGTACAACCAAAAATAAAAATATCAACTCTGTAAATCGGACGCTGTACATCACTCTTCATCTGTACACAAAACCCAAAAAACATATTTTTCGAAATTACACCATAATATTACACTTGTTTTATGAGATCCAAATTGATAAAATATACACAAAGTAGCTTAAAAAGTGAGTTTAAACTTTTTCTTTTTTTTCTTTTTTTTTATAAAGAACACACAAAGTTCAACCACACTAGTGGAGTCAAGAGCGTGTTAGGCACCCAACATATAAAATTAACTAAGAAATGGATCTCTGAACTTCACATTATTATATTTTTTATAAAAAAAAAAGACACATCATAAAATTTTATCAACCTAAACAATAAAACCAAGAATACACAATTTTAGTTTTAAAAATGTATGAGAAACAGTAAATCAGCACTCTAAAGGATGGAATCAACTTTAAACTGTTTCCTTTCTCAATGCTTATTGCGCACTTTTCATGATCACTCAATGACTTGCTTAAAACTAATCCTAATGACATGAGGAGGCATGTGAAACAGCTCATGCCCGGTCAAAACATTAATCATTTTATTATTTATTGACAAAACATGTTAAAAATTCACATTTTCCAATATGCTATCCAAATCTTACCAATTTCAAGGCCAAAATATTTCATAAACTTTCACATCTTACATTCCTGCAAATTCCACACCTCATTTTTTTATTATTATTTCGATATAGTAATATACACTTAACAATCAGACGCCCTCCTCATTAAGCTTGCCGGTCGACCAAAAATATACACTATAAAAACATTTAACACGATATTTATAAAAATGTAACTTAAAATACTACTCCATGACACTCAAATAAACACAAAAATATATACAAGGAAAAAAAATGACCATCGTCGCACCAGGAAATCAGAATCTGCAAAAATTTTAAAATTGCTCCTAATTTAGTACATTACTTTGCTTTCCCCCCTCCTCAAGAACAAGATGGATACACAATTTAATTTCATAATATTATAACTTTAAAACATTCCGAATTGTTAACATATCAAGTAATTTTTTTTTTGAGAACATGAAATAGGTCTATCAAACTCAAAATCCTTATCAAATCAAACAAAACCTTCACAAAAACAACAAATTTTTCAGCAGTCATTAAATCCGCTGAGAAAAATATAAAATATTACATATCTTATCACAGATCTTTTTTAACATGTGTCAGTTAATATTCATTGTATAACCCAATCCTCAAGTTGTGACTAAAGTTTAACATACTCTTCAGTGAAACTGGGTGGGGACAACTCTATGCTTATAAAATTGTATGGGTTTCACAAATACCAAAATACGGATCAACTCCAATAAATTCAAAAACCTCAGACACTTCAAGAAACTTCAAACACTTCAAATATCTCATTAAATTCAAAAACTAATCTCATCAAAATATAATATTTCTTCAAAAACCCATATCGTATTTAACATTCTGACACAGTATTATAATCAATACACACATTATCGTTTTAATCAAACAGTTCTTTCGAAAACCAAGCTTAACTCATTTCACATAAAAAGTTTAATAAAACGGAGCTTACCGGACTTTAATTATCCCGTCAAACTAAAAAAAAATTTTACTTTTTCTGCACGAATTTTTTTTCTTTTAATTTACACAAAATCTTCTTCTGTTCTCCGGATGATGTTTGATAAACAGCTGTTTTCATTTTAGCTGACCAGAAAACCTGGCGTTATCGTTTTGTTTTAAAACGCAGATCTGACAGAATTCTTGTTGCTTGGCAAATTCACAAACCACGCACCGCTGTCTTTAAAAACATAACTCACGCTGGTTGCAGCGTCGGGAGAAAAAAAAAATTACATAACTTCCTCGTTTCGAGGTCTTGTGGCACTGTTACACATCCAGTTGATTCTCTGGGAAAATTGGACCCAGCTCGAAGAAACTTTTAGCTGAACATATTTTGATGTCTCACGGCACCGGAAAAAAAAAACCCTTTGACGAAACACACGATGCCCGCAATGATTTGTTGACTGAAGAAAATCAACACTGTAGCACAATTTGGACGCTCTGAAGACACTTTGCAGCAAACAGCAGGCAAAGCGTTGTTAATCCACGCTTTGAAGTCGAATAACATCATCTGGGTTGAATGGTATCCCGACTGGAACTCTGCGACGGCAATCGCTGAGCAACTCGAAATCGGCACGAAGCATCAGCACGAAATTTGCAGCTCCAAACTTAGATTTTTCTACTCTACCAACGCGTCAACGCAGTCACGAGGGAGCATGACGAGAAATTGGATAAAATTTTAATTTTTAACTTACATTTTTAAAGTCTGTGGGGTGATTTATTTTCCCTCGCGCGATCCCAAAATCCTGCTCGGCTGTTGACAGGCTCGCTACTTACACCCTTCCCAGTACGTCGTCTTACATCCAAACTTTTCTCCTTCTTAATCTATCTTTACTCAATTATTAAAGTTATAGCAGTCAATGAGTTAAAAGGCCGGTGGCAAAGAACTACAATTAATATATCTAACATCGTTAATTTCCAAAATCTTAAGCTACCTGATTCAATCTGATAAATTAAATCCAAGATTCATCAAGCTCCCACGCGACGCGTGACTATCTCCATCAAGAATTTTCCGCCGTCTGATTAAACGCTATTGTTTTTCTGCCATCCAAAGCCACCGCGCATGCCCACATGATCTCTGTGACGCATACACCGGAGATGAACCATGGGCGTGACCACAGATGTCAATCAATCCAAAGAGAATTTCCCCGATTTCTCTCGATGCATTTCGAACCAAGATATGAGAATAGTGGCAAATTACGCCACGACAATAAATTAATTACTAAGCCTCCTTTAAATTTAGAATAATCATTCTTTTCCCACTAAATTCTTGACATATATATATATATATATATATATATATATATATATATATAAAACATATAAAACCACAAAACCCTTCAAAATTCCAAATTTCATTCAAAAATGCTTGGGAGTAACGCGTTGAAAGTAATTGCGCAGTTCGTTTTCAAGAACAAAGGAATTGAATTAAATCAGGCCTCTTTTATATAGCCCCTGTTATCTCTTATACAACCCCTGTTGTTTTCCAGTACGTCAGAGCCCAGATTCCAGGTTTCCAGCCAATTGTTGCAAGACTTTGAGCATCATGTGTCAATACTTCTATTAGGTTATAAATAGGCGCACCTCAGTGTACATGTGCGATTTTGGGAATTGTCGCTGCTCCATGAACATGTGAAAATCGAGAGTTAATAAAAATTTGTCCGTAAAGTGATACGTGTATTCCTGTGTATGTCCGAGACTGGAGGGGCCAGTGAGAGATTTTCTTAAAAAGACATTCGAGAGGCCAAAAGCGACAGTGAACTTTGCTGACTACGCCACGACTTTCAGCGCGGGACAGAAATAGATTGACTATGTCGAACTTGAAATGATGTGACGCACAGCCGGCAATATTAACCTTTCGCCTTCATCCCACGCTCTCGCCGCCGTGATGTCACACACACACACACACACACATATATATATATATATATATATGTATGTAAGGCTATTAATATGGGGGGTGATCGCGCGACCTTAAAACGGGATTTTAGTTATTAAAATAAAGGATTAACAATTTAAAGTCTGGGAGTTCAAATAAGCGGCGTAATGTATAGCAGTGAAAATAGAATTAATGGGTTGGCTTGATTCAATTTCGAAGAACCACAGAGAGGATTTTAGGTTGACGTAGCCTTGAGCTGCCGCTAAGAAAGGAAATGCCTAGTTCAGCAGAAAGAGCATCCGATATGACGAAATGAATAATTAATGAGCGTCACTTAGCGTTGGTTTTAAGGTTAGAAACAAAGAAGACTTTCAGAGCCATGGGGAATTAGGAAATGATAGGACGTGCCGCTCAGCGGTACGTATTTTCGGGAAGGATTGGGAAGTAGTTTTTTAATGATGGAGCTGAGAGTCATTAAATTGGTTAATAAATGTTATTTAGTGATACTGGAGTTGTCGTCAGTATTTTCAGATTGGATTCTTTATTGCCTTGCCACCGGACCATCGTCGACTGCATCATGGTTCTCAAGTTTCGGATTAAGAGATATTTCGATCGGGCGTGACGCACCAACGTCCGACATAATCCGGTAAAGAAGGTCATCTACGCTGGATTACAGAAACCCCAATTTCATCAATTTAAAAAAAAAGGGAAAAATCTTCGACTGCTCATCGTTAAAATGAAAACCAGAGTGTTTGAAGTTTGTGCTTCAAATTTCAGTGGTGATGTCATCTAGTTCAAATTATTCCGGATCGTCAAAATTTACAAGAAAAATTTGTGTGTCGGAGAAAAAATTAATCATCAAAATTCATCGGAAAAAAGTTTTAAAAAAATATTGGTGTTCATCAAAGTAAAAATTTGGATCGAGTTTAGTTTTAACAACGACATGGCTGTTATGTGCTGTGTCAGTGGTGTTGTGTCATATATATATATATATATATATATATATATATATATATATATATATATATATATATATATATATATATATATATATATATATATATATATATATATATATGTATACATATATATATATATATGTATACATATATATATACATGTGTATACATATGTATACATATAAGAGAATATATATGTATATATTCTCTCATCGAAAATTTTTGTGTGTGAAAATTTAGCGGATTTTTTTTTTCTTTCTTCGCAAATGTTTTCCCGGCGTTAGGACGTGAACGAAAACAGTGGCCATGGCTCTCCGGGACTGCCTGGCGATTTTAAAAAGATGAAAAATAACTCTGGAAAATTCAATAGGTGATATAAAGATTTATTTTTGAGGGGGGGGGGGGAGGATTAATTAAATTAAGGTAAGAAATTTTCATTCAAATTGATAATATGCAGATGGTGAAATGTTGTAAAAAAGAATTGTTGTGGGAAAAGTTATGTTGGAAAAAAATGTTAAAATCATAAAGATGATAATAAAATTAAATGATTAAATTTGCAATTCAAAAGGGAAGATTGAATTATTTTTTTTAATTAAAGTTTAAAATTTAAAATTGAAATGGTATTGATGAAAAATTGAAAAAAGTAACCATTATATGAACAAGGTGAATTCTGTGTAAATTTTGGAAACTGTGATGACAAGTTTAAATTCAGTAAAAAATGTTCTGACACAATTTGAAACTATTGGCATAAAAATGAAAATTTTAATATTGAAAAAATTATGTACATTTTGAAAATTGTCTTCTGGGGATTGATCACTCCAGTCAATCCTGTTATGTTTTCGGGGGGGGGGGGGAGTTAGATAGCAGAATATTAAGTATAAATATTGGTAAAATCTTGAAAATTGTAATTTCATCATGTGTTGAAAATTTATGAGTTTTGTTATGATTATTTGAAAATTTTAGAACATGGTCGGGTTAAAATGTGCTTTTGATTTTGTTGCTGGCGGCAGTCTCGTCATTTTGTAAATATTTTTAAGGTTTATTGATTAATAATGTGTTTATTTTCGGTATATTGAATATCGGTGCTCAAGTGTATATAATTGATAAATTTTGGATATAATTTTATAAGTGTATTTTTATTGTCTTGATATAAATTTATTTTGATAAGTAATGTTTTGTGAGGTAGGGAAGTGAGTTGTATTGATCGAGATGTAAGGTCTGAGGTTTTTAAACTTGAATTTGGAAGAATTGTGAGTTTTGATTTAAAATGTGAGTATGTTAACATATTTTATCAATTTGTGTCTACAAGCAGAACAAGGCATGAGTTCAACCATATCTTCTTCAAACTTGAGTAGGGTATTAAAATTGGTTTTGAATGAAATGAAAAGTTTATGGTATTCTAATGTATAGGAAAGTGTTGTAATGAAAGTTAA
Source organism: Dolomedes plantarius (assembly GCA_907164885.2). Lineage (NCBI taxonomy): Eukaryota > Metazoa > Arthropoda > Arachnida > Araneae > Dolomedidae > Dolomedes > Dolomedes plantarius. The sequence continues at coordinate 25,930,649 of OU015499.1, read as the reverse complement.
TTTCATACCTCTATGATTTAATTGTCTTTTTCATATTGATAAATATTGTGTATTTTTTAATATAAGGCACTTAAATTTGATCCTTTTAAATTGTTTATTGTGTTTTTTGGTATTTGTAATTTGATACTCATTGTCTTGTGTGTATTTTGGTTACCACTGGTTTGCTAGCTATTTTGAAGGTCTCCCTGAAAAATTTTTCAGTAAGCATGAGTGTAAAAGCATGCTTTCTTGATATGTAAAACTCAGAGATATAATATTTTGTGCATCATGGTGAAAACGAAAAATTTTGATATAATGAAGAATTTAGAATGTAATAAGGTAATTTTTCACTATTGATTTGTTTTGTGTCAAATTTGAAGTTTTGGAGGAATGAGGTATCCCCGATGATACGCTGAAAGCTCTTAGTAAATTTCCCAGTGGTGTTGTGGAGTGTGAGCACCATAACAGACATCTGAGGAAGGGTTTTTAATTTCTAGTAATAGTGTATGTTAGACCGCAAGGTCGTTGAACCGCACTAGGGTTTTCAAGCATTGGCTTGGCGCTCGGCGTGTAGGCGTTATCTTGGGTTGTCGGCGTCTGTCTGCCGAGTTAGATAGTTGGTCGGGACCTGAGCTCTTGCAAGACTCGGTTGCTCCCATATTCTAAATTCTCTACTGTTCTAATAGGTTTTTTAATAAAACCCTTACTGTTATTGTTACATTCTACTATGTTCATTTCAAGATACAGTCCGCTATACACATCGACTATAGAAAGTTTCTCATAGAAAGTTTCCTACAATTTTGCACCACCACATATATACATTAGTGGTCCAGTCTGAGCAGCAGAACTTATCACCGATCTACGTATTTAGTTTTGCACAACGTCTCAAAAATGTCTACGGAAATTATAGTGTTAAACCGCAACCGAGGAGGCCTCAAAGGACAAATAACAAAACTCGCTACTTTTCTCAAAAATGAGGCAACAACATTGGACTTAATCACCATTGACTCAAAAATTGACACTTTGAAGAAAATAGAAAATAAACACGAAAATTTGAAGTTGGATTATTACAAGGTTTTGAAAGACAGTGAGCTCAACGAGCACGAACAAGCATTTTCGGAACTCGAGGATGAAATAGAAGAAATCAAGGTAGGCTTCTTGCATATTTTGAAAAAATGTAGTTGAAGTATTGCTAATGCATGTACCGATAGTAAGCAAATGTATGTTAGATTGCCCGAAATTCCATTACCTGAGTTTTCTGGAAATTATGAACAGTGGTCTCTGTTTAAATCCCAATTTGAATCTCTAATTGTTTCGAACAATAATTTAAATGATTTACAGAAACTGCATTATTTACAAGCGTCGTTAAAGGGCGAAGTAAAACAGTTGCAAACTGTTGACGATACTTTTGAGTCATTGTTTCGGGCATTAGATGAAAGATATAATAACATGAGATTGATTGCAGATACACATATTTCTGCAATTTTAGCTTTAAATAAGATAAATTACGAATCCGCTAAGGAACTCAGAATGCTTATAGATAATCTTCTAAAACACTTAAGAGCATTAAAACTCATGAAATTAGAAACTAATCAACTTTAAGTTTTGATGCTCATCAATATCATTCTACAGAAGTTAGATCGTGAAACTCGTAAGCAGTACGAAATGACCTTAAAATCTACAGATTTACCGGACAGGGACGAATTCATTAGTTTTTTACAAAATAGAAGTCAGATCTTAGAAAATATTCAGCGAAACAATAATTCACTGCAATTTAAAGAGAAACCTAAACAGATGTATAAACATGATCAAAATATTGTCAAATCTAGAAATTTATTCGTCAAGTCATCTTCCAACAGTCCTGCATCGTGTATTTTGTGTAAAAGCTATCATTTATTGCACAAATGTGAACTGTTTTTAAAATTATCCCCTGAAGAAAGATACGACATGGTGCGCAAAAATAAATTGTGTCTGAACTGTTTGGGTCACCATAAAGTAGCAGTATGCCAATCGAAATTCTCTTGTTTCCATTGCCAATCGAGACATCATTCGTTGCTCCATAAAACAAGCGTCACTACAACGTCGCCAGATTGCAACCCTACAAGCATGACTCATATTTCGAGCGCCGCGAATTCAAGAGTAGGGGAAGGAGTGACATCTGAGATGACATCCTGCTTTGCTACTGGCCGAAAGAAAATAATTCTTGCAACTGCGGTTGTTTACATTTTAGACAGAAGTGGTACTTTTCGAAGGGGGAGAGCAGTTCTGGATTCTGGAAGTATGTGTTCCTGCATGATTTCGGACTTCGCAAATTTACTGGGTTTGCGGAAAGATAGAATAAACATTCCAATTTCTGGTTTGTCAGGATGCCCGATTACAGTGAAAAAGAAAACTAACACGATTATTTCAAACGAAGATAAATCATTTTCTGTACCTATTGACTTTTTAATCCTTCCCAAGATTACAGATATGATGCCAGCGCAAAGTTTAGACTTAACAGAAATAAAAATTCCATCCAATATCACTCTAGCGGATCCAGGCCTTTTTGAACCTGGTGGGGTTCACTTACTAATTGGGGCGGAAATATTTTTTGATCTTCTAAAGACTGGTAAAATTCACATCGCCCAATCCTTAGTTTTGCAAGAAACCGTATTTGGTTACGTTCTTAGTGGAGCTCTTCAAGGAGCAACAGAAACACAGTTTTGTGGCCAAGGAGCAACAGAAACACAGTTTTTATCTCAGGTAGATAACTTGGAAGGTATAATGAAGCAATTTTGGGAAATAGAAACGGTACCAGACATACCTAGTCTAAAAAATAAAGAAGAGATAGACTGTGAAGAACATTTCTTGAAAACGTATTGCAGAGATGGAAATGGGAAGTATATAGTTAACCTTCCAGTGAAAGGAAATACAGAACTGGGAGATTCCGTGCAATCAGCTACACAAAGATTAAATAGTTTGTGGAATAGGTTAGATAAAAATCCAGAAAAGTGCAACCTCTACTGTAACTTTATGAATGAATATGAAAAGTTGGGGCACATGAAAGAGGTAAAGGAGACCGATAAAGAAGATTCAAGATATGTTATGCCTCACCATGGTGTTTATAGAGCTGATAGCAGCACCACTAAATTACGTGTTGTGTTCGATGCATCTGCCCCATCCACTACTGGATTGCCTCTTAATAATTGTTTGCTAAATGGAGGCACTGTGCAAGAAGACATTTTCTCCATCCTCTTACGATTTCGAAAACACAAATTTGCCTTTACGGCAGATATAAAGAAAATGTATAGACAAATTTGGGTCAACCCTGAACAGTGTAACCTCCAACGCATTCTTTGGAAAAAGAGTTCGACAGATCAAGCTAAATTGTTTGAATTGCTCACAGTTACCTACGGAACAAAATGTGCTCCCTATTTGGCTACAAGAGTTTTGAAACAACTGGCTATCGATGAACAAGCCAATTATCCATTAGCGTCTGCTGCAGCTTTAGCAGATTTCTATGTCGACGACATCTTGTAAGGAGCCGAAAATGTTACCACTGCTATTGAATTGCAGCAGCAATTAATTTCGATGCTAAAATCCGGAGGTATGGACTTGCACAAATGGTGCTCAAAAGAAAAACAACTACTGGAAAAGGTCCCTTTTTGTGATCAAGAATATCATTTCGAAGAGTCCGAAAAGGATACAGTCAAAACACTCGGTTTGAGGTGGAATCCTAAGAAAGACAACTTTAATTTTATTGTTTCGTGTGCTGCCAGCGTACCTACTAAGCGCTCCGTCTTAGCAGAAATTGCAAGATTGTTCGATCCATTGGGTCTATTAGGACCAGTAATTGTGCAAGCAAAAATATTTTTGCAACATTTGTGGCTCTTAAAAATTGAATGGGATCAAGAACTTCCATTTAATGAGAAAAAGAAATGGGAAATTTATCGAAGGGCATTACCAAGCCTCAAAGAAGTTCAAGTTAGCCGCTATGTCTTGACCGATTCTGTTACAGAGATAGAGCTTCATAGGTTCTCGGATACATCGAAAGATGCATATGGAGGGGCAATATACGTTCGTTGCATAACTGACGCAAATGATGTAAATGTCCACCTTCTTTGCAGCAAATCTAGAGTTGCACCAATTAAGGAATTAACTATTCCGCGGCTGGAACTCTGCGCTGCTGAATTGCTTTCCAAGCTAGTTTCAAAGGTATTAGCATCTCTAAAATTGAATATTAGCAAAGTTTACTTGTATACAGATTCCACTATAGTACTGGCTTGGATTAAATCCTCTCCAAATTTAATGAAGGTATTCGTCTCTAACAGAGTTTCTCGAATTCAACAGTTGACCAAGCAGTTTCATTGGCAACATGTGAAGACGGCTGAGAATCCCGCAGACTTGGTCTCCCGTGGAGTGAATCCAGACCAAATTATGGATCAAAATTTGTGGTGGAAAGGCCCCACATTTCTGGCATCCTATAACTTGCCTTATATCGATGAAGATTCTTACATTCCAGAAATGAATCTGCCTGAGATGAAAAAGGGTCTCAAGAACTCAGAATCTAATTATGACTCTAACGTAACACTCTCTGTGAACAGTGCCTTTAATCCTTTAGATGATTTGATTAATATTAGCAATAATTATACTAAAATTGTACGTATCTTAAGTTATACTAGTTGATACCCGTCAAAACATGACGGCTAGATAGTAAATAAATGTACTAATACGCAGATTATATTCATCATTGCCAGATGTTGAAAATCATAATAATGCGCAGAAACAAATTAATGTGTTTAAGCGACCTCGTGCTTAGTGAGTATCTAAAGCCAGATTTAAAAATGTCACTGAGCATGCGCAGAAAGCAATTTTTTTTTAATGGTGAATTATCGCTCATTAAACAGTGCGAAATAAGCAATTGCCATCAGGTTAAATCTTATATTTCACAAGCATAATTATCATAAAAACAAAAATGGCAGAGAGAGATCTAGAGAGATCCTCGGATCAAACGTGCTTATCATTAAAACATGTCACTGAGCATGCGCAGAAACAGTGAGTTTCTAAAGTCAGATTTAAACATGCCACTGAGCATGCGCAGAAATCAATTTTTCAATTGTAAATTATAGCTCATTAATAGAAATTGCGGTTACGAAAACCAAATTTGACAAATCTACAGATTGCAATCTTTCGTTTAAGACCAAAATGAAGTAAATTGATGCTGTAGTTTTCTCTCACGGACTGCCCAAAAAGTCGACTTAGCAACTTAAATATATAGATTTTCAGATTCGTTCATAATCTTAGATATCCCCAAAAAAGACAAACAGGCCCCTTAATTCCAGCTGAGGTAAGTAGTGCTGAAAATGTACGCCTTCGTCGGGTACAAGAATAGTTTAATGCAGAATTTGTCGATTTAGAAAAGAGTGGTCAAGTTGCAAGTAATAGTAAATTAAAATCCTTAAATCCCTTTTTAGATGAAAATAATACAATAAGGGTAGGGGAACGATTAAACAATTCAGATTTAGTTTATTCTCAAAAACATCCAATTGTGCTTCCAAAGAAACACAAACTTGTTAGACGAATTTTCAAAGATTATCATAAAAGGTATCTCCATGTTGGTCCGCAATCCTTATTGCACTGTGTAAGACAAAAATTCTGGCCTATTAATGGTAAGGATTTAGCTCGAAAGATTGTTCATGAATGCATAATTTGCTGCAGAGCCAACCCAGTTGTAGGTGAACAGTTAATGGGAGGTCTTCCTAAAGAACGAGTTATTCCTAGTTCACCGTTCAATCATACAGGGGTAGATTTTTGCGGACCTTTTTTTATAAAATACAAAGGGCAGAGAAAAGGCGACTTGTAAAAAGTGTATGTAGCAATTTTTGTTTGCTTTACAACCCGTGCTGTACACTTAGAAATAGTTTCAGATTTGACATCAGGAGGTTTTGTTGCTACATTAAAAAGATTTTGGTCCAGACGTGGAAAATGTTCCACTTTGTTTACCGACAATGCTAAAAACTTCATAGGAGCTAACGCAGAATTGAAGCGTTTATATAATCTTGTAAAATATCCCGATGAAATTTTAGCAAAATATTTGTCTTCTGAAAACGTAAATTGGAAATTTATTCCTCCCAGGGCTCCCAATTTTGGCGGACTTTGGGAGGCTGGAGTTAAGTCCTTTAAATTTCACTTAAAAAGAGCCATGGGGAATTTAAGATATACGTACGAAGAATTTCTCACAATAGTGACTCAAATAGAAGGAATTCTTAATTCACGACCTATCACCCCTTTACCATCTGACGCGAATGACATAGAGGCATTAATGCTTGGTCATTTCTTAATAGGGAGACCTATTACAACAATTGTAGAGCCTGAAATCATTCATTTGCCCGATAATAGATTAAGTAGGTGGAAAAGGACAACAAAGGTAACACAATACGTTTGGAAAAGATGGAAGAGGTGTTATTTAAACCACCTCCAACAAAGATTTAAATGGCAATTTTCCAAACCTAACATCGAGAAAAATCAAATAGTGTTAGTAAAGGAAGACTATTTGCCCCAATGCAAATGGTTACTAGGTCGGATTGAAGAAGTAATTTCTGGTCCAGATGGCAAAGTAAGAATTGCCTTAATAAAAACAAAGACTGGAATTCTAAAAAGGGTTTGTCTAAATTATGTATTTTACCTGTAAATATATAACTTTGTATTTGTTAAGCTCATGTTTCTTTGGTAATGTAAAAGTGTTATATAATGTTGTGAACTACTATTATTGCTCGTACATCTGTAACAGTATAATTATTTGTAATTTGTATAGTATAATTGATTACTGTAATTCATGTACTTTGTTGAAATATTGTCACATTTCAACGCCGGGAGGGATGTTAAACCGCAAGGTCGTTGAACCGCACTAGGGTTGCCAAGCATTGGCTTGGCGCTCGGCGTGTAGGCGTTATCTTGGGTTGTCGGCGTCTGTCTGCCGAGTTAGATAGTTGGTCGGGACCTGAGCTCTTGCAAGACTCGGTTGCTCCCATATTCTAAATTCTCTACTATGTTCTAATAGGTTTTTAATAAAACCCTTATTGTTATTGTTACATTCTACTATGTTCATTTCAAGATACAGTCCGCTATACACATCGACTATAGAAAGTTTCCTACAATTTTGCAAGACCACACATATAGAGTGTAAGAGATAAAATTTATGTTGTTTGAAGTTTTGTGACACCCCAATTTTCTGCAAGAACTTTTATGTGTTTCAAAGACTCTGAACGTTTATTGCATTTTAAAGTCAGGACTCATTTTTAGGTAATGGACTCAAGGTGCTTCGGCACAAAGTGTTTTTCTTGAGCTAAGAAGAATAGTGTGGGTGTTCACAGAAAATTTAATTATCATTTTCTTATAATTTCAATTTATATTTGTGTTTATTAAGTTTAATTTTAGTGTTCTATTAATAATGTTGTTATAATATTCTTTTCTAATTAATTTTGATATATTGTTTGTAATTTCACAACAGTCTGAATCAACTTCTGTCTCGAATGGAGACAGTTATGTAACTTGTATTTTTCTCAGCTCCATGGGGTTAGGTGCACGAATTTAGTAAATAAGAATAATAATTTTAGTTTTTTAAATTAGAAGTCAAATATTTAGGGAAAATTTAGTTAATTTTGATGTGGTTGAATCAAGTCGTAATTAAGAATAGTTTTCTGGGGCTCTTCTGAGTTTGTTGTGCGGGGAGGGCTCGCCCTGCACGGCAATTTTCAGTTGATGATTATTTAGGTTAAGTTTAGTTGTTTTTCTCTTCTGGAGACGTGTGCCAGGGAACTGGCCAGAGAGTTCACTCCTCTTTGTGTGCACGCCTTCAGAGGGATGGGAGGGGAGAAGTTGTGAGGCTATTAAATATGGGGGGCGATCGCGCGACCTTAAAACGGGATTTTAGTTATTAAAATAGAGGATTAATAATTTAAAAGTCCGGGAGTTCAAATAAGCGGCGTAATGTATAGCAGTGAAAATAGAATTAATGGGTTGGCTTGATTCAATTTCGAAGAACCACAGAGAGGATTTTAGTTAGACGTAGCCTTGAGCTGGCCCTAAGAAAGGAAATGCTTAGTTCAGCAGAAAGAACATCCGATATGACGAAATGAATAATTAATGAGCGTCACTAAGCGTTGGTTTTAAGGTTGGAAACAAAGAAGACTTTCAGAGCCATGGGGAATTAGGAAATGATAGGACATGCCGCTCAGCGGTACATATTTTCGGGAAGGATTGGGAAGTAGTTTTTTAATGATGGAGCTGAGAGTCGGTAAATTGCTTAATAAATGTTATTTAGTGAAACTGGAGTTGTCGTCAGTACTTTCAGATTGGATTCTTTATTGCCTCGCCACCGAACCATCGTCGACTGCATCATGGTTCTCAAGTTTCGGATTAAGAGATATTTCAATCGGGCGTGAAGCACCAACGTCCGACATATATATATATATATATACAGTGGTGGCAAAAAGTCCTGAACACACTCATTTTTTTGCCTAATTTTTGCGTTTGACTTTGTTTTTCGTTATAAAATTATTGAACTATCTTAATTATTTTTATTAATTCTAATGTATTTTTTCATGCTGATTTCAAACATGTTTGTAGAATTCACGTACAGTAAATAGTTTCATCAATATTTTTAAAAAAACATGATAAGGCAAGGTCACTGTAATAATGAGTGACTATTTTTTCAACTAATGAAATGCTCTGTCATTCCAATCAATCAGAGAGTAGTAGTGATGAAGGGTTGAAAGCAGAATGTGCAGCCTGTTTTAGGGTATTGAAAGCAGTTGTGTGTTGCAATTTGAAGTGTGTGTATGGAAAATATTGGAATTATAGGTAAATTTTCATTTCTGCCTGATAATAAAAGGTACAAAATAATACTTTTGGAGGAAGAAGGTTATTCTATGCGCCAAATTGCTGCTAAAGTACTATGTGGTCTTTCTACTGTCGTGAGAACGTTGAAAAGATATTATGAAACAAATTCTTTTGCGGACAGGGGGCGATCTGGACGACCGAGAAAAACAACTTTACAGTCAGGGTATTGCACAGGATTTCATTTTCAAACAGAAAGCTCAATTCACTACAAATTTTTAAATTATGGACTTCGACATCGAATGGGAATGTGTGCCCAAAAACTGTGAGAGGAAGACTGCTGGAAATCAGATTACCAGGCTGCGAAGCTCGCCCAAAACCATTACTGACCGATTTTCAACGCAAGAGGAGATTGGTGTGAGCAAGTAATCATTCGTTGTGGACTATTAAAGACTTAGAAAAGGTAATATTTAGTGATGAAAGTCAGTTTTATACCTAATAACCAAAGTAGTGCCTATGTAAGACGATGTACACATGAGGAATTCAGCTCTTAGTGTCTGAAGCCTTCAGTAAAGCGCCCGACGAAAGTGAGGATATGGGGCTACAAGTCTTCTCTTGATGTTGTAAGGTATCATATCGTGAGCGGAACAGTGAAATCCAGGTATTACATTGAAATACCACAAAATAAATTGCTCCCAACAGAGGGAGATATTTTTGGGGATCAGTCATGGATTCTTCGGGACGATAATGCTCCATGTCGCCGTGCATAGGTAGTCCAGAAAAGGTTCGAAGACAATACTGTGAATAGGATAAACTGGTCAAGACAGTCTCCGGATCTTAATCCGATAGAGAATCTATGGCATAAAATTGGTTATGATATTTGAAAGAAAAAAAACCTTCAAACAAACGTGAGTTAATTGAAGCTTTTATATTTTCCTTCAACCATGTTGTCACGAAAGAACTTCTTGTGAAATTGGTGGATTCCATGCCAAAAAGATCCAGAGTCGTAATTAAAGCAAATGGCTGGCCCCTAGAATATTGATGTTCAAACATGTAACAACCGAATTTTCAAAATGCATATTAAATGTACCTTATTTGGAAATTTTTGTGTTATTCTACTACGTATATTATGTTATTCTATATTGTGTTATTTTGTACATACTACACATTCTTGTGTTCAGGCAGCTGTACTACAAAAAATACTCGCGGCATTAAAAAACTAGTAGCAGATTTAAAATCAGTATGAAAAAATACATTAGAATCAATTGTTAAGATAGTACCATAATTTCATAACGAACAATTAAGTCAAACAAAAACATTAGGCAAAAAAATGAGTATGTTCAGGACTTTTTGCCACCATTGTATATATATATATATATATATATATATATATATATAAAGGCGGCGCACCAAGAAGACATTGTTCGGTTGTAACAAAATAATTGACAAAAAAACACGCACAGAGAAAAAGACGATTAAAATTTCAGAACAATTAAATGATTTATTCGATCATTACAAAGTGAGTAAATCAAACCTCTGGCCTCGATGCAAGCTGTCACCCTGTGAGGCATACACCGATAAAGTTCTCGGATGGTGTCCTGCGAGATTTCTTGCCAAATTGCCTCCAAATGTCGGGCTAAATAGGCAATATTCCGGGATGGTTGCAGTCGCCTTTCCATCACGTCTCAAATTAGTTCTATGGGAGAGATATCAGGCAACCTAGGTGACCAAGGAAGCATTCTGCATGCTTGAAGACAATTCATAGCAACACGTGCCGTAAGCGGCCGGGCATTATCTTGTTGAAAAGTGAGTCCAGGAGGACGTAAGAGGTACGGCAATAAAGCGGGACCCAGGATGTCGTCTATGTACCGCTGTGCTGTAAGTGTGTCGCTAATGACCACCAAAGGGGTCCGACTATCAAAAAGAAATGGCACCCTAGACCATAACGGGGCATTATTGCAGTCGACATAAGATGTTCGCAGTCGAAATGCAAGAGATGTTTTCAACATCAGATCGAGAATCACTCCTTATATACACCTGCCTTTCTGAGGCTCAGGAGATGCCGCTATTCATTCGTTGGACACCAAATTTATTTTCATCAAAAGTATTCAAAATTGCATAAGTAACAGGAAGCAATTAAATTCGAGTGTATTAGGTTCTAATGGTCGCAGAAACCTTCACTTTATATTCCAAGATGACAAAGTGCACATAATACACTTGAAATAAGAAACACAGCACAGCTTTCAAAGTTATCATTTATTTTAACAGAGAGTTCTAGCTTATCTAAATACCTAAAATGAATTTCATTTTATGACTCTAATTTATGCAATTTGTTTTCATCAAATGTTTTCAAAATTGCATAATTGACAAGAAGTGATTAAATTTGTAAGTACTAGGTTTTAATGAATCTAGAAACCTTCATTTCAAATTCTAAGATGACAAAGGGCTCATCATACACTTGAAATAAGAAACAAAGCACAGTTTTCAAACTAATCACTTATTTTAACAGAGAGGTCTAGCTTATCTAAATACCTAAAATGAATTTCAATTTATGACTCTAATTAATACAATTTGTTTTCATCAAAAGTTTTGAAAATTGTATAAATGACAAGAAGTAATTAAATTCGTAAGTACTAGGTTCGAATGAATCTAGAAATCTTCACTTCATATTCTAAGATGACAAAGTGCACATCATACACTTGAAATAAGAAACACAGCACAGCTTTGAAAGTAATCACTTATTTTAACAGAGAGCGCTAGCTTATCTAAATACCTAAAATGAATTTCAATTTATTTTATCACCATGAATAAATTTGAATTATTGCTGTCCATAAACGCAATGACCCGTTTGGCAGGTTTTCGAAAATTAAAAAAAAATTAATGCTTTATAAAAAAAATACTTGAAAAATTTCTTCAATAAGGCTTCTTTTCATCCAAACTACATTCGAAAATTTCACCCTATTCCGAAGAATCTTTAAAGTTTTTTATCTTAGGAGTTTATATATATATTTTTTTACTCCCTCTGTAATATCTTCTCGGTTTTCTTCAGAAGGCAATTGGGCGTAAATTTGAAATGAGAAGCTTACAAACATCGTTATAGAATCGCGGAAGGGGGGATTTGCAAAAGGGAAGGGAGGGTTTATTTTATTTCGTGTTTCAATTTGTAGTGTCGGCTAGCAACAAAAATGTCCCTAGTTTATGACGGGGACGTGGAGGAACTTTTTTGCCGAAGGTGCGGGTGCAAAGGAGCGCAGATGGGGCTTAATAAATTCAAGCAATCAATATAAATGTTTCTTTCTGTTGTAATTTTATGACATCGTAAATTATTTCGGAGCTTTTATAGCAATGCAAGATGTTCCGTAACGCTTCAGAAATAAAAGCTGTTTGGTTTATACTGTTTTTGATTTCTATAATTTAAATGCTGTATGTTCTGAGAATGTTGAAATATAGAGTAATTTTATGAAAGTATCTGTATAGGAACTTGAAACTATTGTACGAAATAAGTTTCCATTTGCATTGTTTAAAGTATCCAGACTGCGTTTAAAACGTCGATTTTGACGAAAATTCAGAAAAAATCTCATTCCTGTTTCTTATTCTTAAGGGGACAAGGAACCTACAACCTCGTTTTCTAAAATTTTCAATATTTTATTCTATTTAAAAAATGAGAATAACGCTTCAGAAATAAAGCCTGTTTGGTTTATACTGTTTTTGATTTCTAGAATTTAAATGCTGTATGTTCAGAGAATGTTGAAATATAGAGAAATTTTATGAAAGTATCTGTATAGGAACTTGAAACTATTGTACGAAATAAGTTTCCATTTGCATTATTTAAAGTATCAGACTACATTTAAAACGTCGATTTTGACGAAAATTCTGAAAAATTCTTATTCCTGTTTCTTAAGGGGACAAGGGGCCTACAACCTCATTTTCTAAAATTTTCAATATTTTATTCTATTTACAAAATGAGAATAATTAGTATTAATTTTTACTTCATTAAAGACACTTAGAAATTATATATGAAAATTTTGAGGAAGAATAGGAATGCTTTTCAAAAAATTCTTCAAAAATGCTAGAATTTTTCAAAATTCTCAATACCCATTAATTTTCTTCTGATATTTCCCAAATTTCTTAGGAATATTATTTGAAGATTTTGTCACAAAACTGCGTATCATTCTTTGTAACCACAGAAATTTTTCAAATTTATAGATCACGAAATAAATTAAAGCATGCAAAAACATTAAAAAATAGCAAGCAGAAAAATAAAAATATATACTTATGGCTTTAGATTCCTACAAAGAGAAAATTCATTGCACAGTTATGTTTGTACATATATGCTAAACTTATATTAAAAAATTTAAATTTTTTTTTAAAATATGTAATGGAGGATTTTTAAAAATACCAGCATTTTTGAAAAAAATTTTGGAAAATGGGCATTGTTCTGCCAAAAAATCCTTATTTTCAATTCTAGGGGTCTTTAATATAATAAAAAAATAATATTAATTATTCTCATTCTCTATATAGAATTAAAGTTGAAAGTTAAAAAATTCGAGGTTGAATGTCCCTTGTCCCCTTAAAGAATGTAAATTTCTCTTTTTAAATTTACATTTATTTTCTCCGTATGATCGTTACAAATGAAATGAGCGTGATTTAAAGAAGAGCAAAAGCAGTCGATTTCAATATAATTTGAAAACTTTAAATGTGTTTTCTGAAGAACATATTTTTCATCATAAATGTAAGCGACTATTGTGAAAACTCAAAATATGATCACGATGTGTCTGGGAAATTTTTCAGGTAGGTTTTTCATAATACTTAGAATGCAATGAACTACATATTTGGTTGTAAGTCTGTTATTGGTTGATTTATAGCTGCCTTTATAAAAAATCTCACAAGAAATGACTGAAATTTTACATGTCATTACATATAATCGCCTGTATTTCTTTTAAATTTCAAAATATCGATTAGCTTTTAAATATCGATTAGATATCATTATTCTCGTGAGCATTTTATGTGATTATCTTACAAATAAATTAAAAATATATGCATAAATATTTGCTAGAGCCATATCTACAAAAATTAGCTGAACTTCAACAAAAAATCCTCAATTTTGTAAAAAGTTGAATAGTTATAGTTTTTTTTCTCCTCATTTTGGAATTTTAGTGGTAAATTCCTTCGAAAAATAACAGAAATTTTCGCAAGTATAGTGTTTGGAAAAAAAACACAGCTCCGAACACAGCCGGTTGCCTTATACAAAATTAATATGAAAAAAGCGGGTGCGGTGGCGAAGTTGGCAGCGGACTAGTGATCTGACCGTCACTGTTTCGATGCTCGCAGATCACAAAACAACCTCCGTGTACACTAATAGCGACAGATTCATAAAAATACAACGTGGCTGCAATGTCCTCCAAATTATCAAATTTAAAACACGAAAAATAAATTCTGTCTCTATTTCGATGATTGGATGTTAGCTTTTGTCAAAAAAACCATGAAAAGATTATCTCCCTTCTGTATAATACATAGTAAATATTCATAATTCAGAAAAATGAAACATTAAAGAGATTTCATAACAAAAAAAATTAAAATTTCATTTCATTTGTTTCCTTACTCATACACTCATCCCGTTTCTCTAGACCTAACTGTAAACCCTCGTAGCGTAATAGATAAGGCAAGTATATCCTAAACCGGGCATTGCGGGTTGGACTCCCGCAGAGGGTATGTCGTCATTCTCTGCAATCCATACTTTTCATTTTTCACGAAAGCGTGAAAATTTTTTTTCGAACGGTATACTACACAGTACATATTCAGTATTACACCCAATGTGTAAGAAAAAAGTTTTCAATATAAAAATCTTAAAATTTCCTTAGATTTGTTTCCACACTTATCTACTCAATACATTCGCCTGAAAGAATAGCTAAGCCCTCGAGGCCAAATGAATCAGGAATAAGTCTCCTAAATCTGGGTTTACGGGATCAACTCCCACCGAGAATATGTCAAATTTCTTTGTAAAAATTGCACGTTTTCATTTTTTACGAAACCTTTAAACTTTATTTTAGTATCACTTAAATCATCGTAAATATTCATTTACACAACAAATAATTAGGAAATTCCATAATACAAAAAAAAACCTTACATAATTTTCCACACTCATCCACACAATATATTCGTGTGATAGCAGACCCAAGGCCTCCTGGTCAAATAGATAAGGCATCGGTCTCCTAAACGGGAGATTGCGGGGTCGACTACCGCCGAGGGTAGAACGTCTTTCTTTAATGCCATTGCAGATTATTCTTTCTAACGAAATGTTAAACATTTTACATTTGTATGATATAATACTAAATCATTTCTACGACAAAGGAATCGGGAAAGAATTTCCATAATAAGAAACTTAAAAATTTCCTTACATTTGTTTCCACATTCATCCACTTAATATATTCGTCTGAATAAAGAGCTAAGCCAAATGCATAAAGTATCGGTCTCCTACACCATGGATAGCAGGTTCAAACCCCGCCGAGGGTATGTCGTCTTTTTTTACGAACCTTGCATGAATTCTATTTTTACAAAACCTTGAAAACTTTATTTTAGGATGACATAAAATAGAGTAAAAATTCATTTTTACAACAAATGAATCAGGAAAGTGATTCAATAACATAAAGAATTTAAATTAAATTAAATTTTATTTCAATACTCTTCCACTTAAGACATACGTCTGTAAGCAGAGATAAGCCCTCGTGGACTAATGGATGAGGCATCGGTCTCCTAAACCGTGGATTGCGGGTTCGACTCGCGCCGAGAGTATATTGCGTTTCTTTGCGAACATTTCACGTTTCTTTTGTCACGAAACCATATTCATTTTATATTACTATGGTATAATACCTACAAAATAAACATTTCTACGACAAATGAATCTGGTAAGAGATTCAATTATAAGAAACTTAATATTTCATTACATTTCTTTCCAAACTCTTCAAATTAACACATTATTCTGCGAACAGCGATAAGCCCTCGTGGCCTAATGGATAAGGCATCGGTCTCCTAAACCGGGGATTGTGGGTTCGACACCCGCCGAGGGTATGTTGGCTTTAAATGCGACCATTTCTGTTTTTCTTTTCTCACAAAACCTTGAAAATATTATATTAATATCATGAAAAACCTAGTAAATATTCATTTCTACGATAAATGAATCAGGAAACAGATTCCATAAAAAGAAGAAATCAATTCGTTATACATGTTTCCACACTCATCCCCTTAAGATTTTCGTCTGGAAAAGGAGATAACCCCTTGTGGCTCAATGGATCAGGCATCGGTCTCCTAATCGTGGTATTTAAAGTTCGACTCCCGCCGAGGGTATGTCGTCGTTTTTTGCGACCATTGCACTTCTTCTTGTGTCACGAAACTCTGAACATTTATTATTACTATCGTATAATACCTAGAAAATATTCATTTCTTAGGCAAATGCATTTGAATGAAATACCATTATAAGAAACTTAAAATTTCATTACATTTGTTTCCAAACTCATCCTCTTAAGACATTCGTCTGTAAAAAAAGACAAGCCGTCGTGGCCTAATGGATAAGGCATCGGTCTCTTAAACCGGGCAGTGCGAGTTCGACTCTCCGAGGGTATATTTCGTTTCTTTTTCACCATTTCCCGTTTGTTTTGTCACGAAACCTTATTATATTTTATATTAGTATGTTAAAATACGTAGTAAATAAACATTTCTACGACAAATTATCTGGTAAGAGATTCAATTATAAGAAACTTAATATTTCATTACATTTCTTTCCAAACTCTTCCACTTAACACATTATTCTGCAAGCAGCGATAAGCCCTCGTGGCCTAATGGATAAGGCATCGGTCTCCTAAACCGGGGATTGCGGGTTCGACTCCCGCCTAGGGTATATTATGTTTCTTCGACCGTTTCACGTTTCTTTTAGCACGAAATCTTATTCATATTATATTAGTATGGTAAAATACCCAGTAAATAAACATTTCTACGACAAATGAATCTGGTAAGAGATTCAATTATAAGAAACTTAATATTTCATTCCATTTCTTTCCAAACTTTTCGTCTTAACTCATTTTTCTGGCAGCAGCGATAATCCCTCGTGTCCTAATGGATAAAGCATCGGTATCCAAAACGGGAATTCCGGGTTCGACTCCCGCCGAGGGTATATTTCGTTTCTTCGCGACCATTTCACGTTTCTTTTGTCACGAAACCTTATTCATTTTATATTAGTATGGTTAAATACCCAGTACATAAACATTTCTCCGACAAATGAATCTGGTAAGAGAATCAATTTTAAGAAACTTATTTTTCATTACATTTCTTTCCAAACTCTTCAACTTAACACATTATTCTGCGAGCAGCGATAAGCCCTCGTGGCCTAATGGATAAGGCATCGGTCTCCTAAACCGGGGATTGCGGGTTCGTCTCCCGCTGAGGGTATATTGGCTTAAATGCGACCATTGCTGTTTTTCTTTTCACACAAAACCTTGAAAATATTATATTAGGATCATATAAAGCCTAGTAAATATCCATTTCTACGATAAATGAATCAGGAAACAGATTCCATAAAAAGATATAAAAAAATTCGTTGTATATGTTTCCACACTCATCCCCTTAAGATTTTCGTCTGGAAGAAGAGATAACCACTTGTGGCCCAATGGATCAGGCATCGGTCTCCTAAACGTGGTATTTAAAGTTCGACTCCCGCCGGGGGTATGTCGTCATTTTTTGCGACCTTTGCACTTCTTCTTGTGTCACGAAACTCTGAACTTTTTATATTGCTATCGTATAATACCTAGAAAATATTCATTTCTAAGGCAAATGTATTTGAATGAAATACCATTATAAGAAACTTAAAATTTCATTACATTTGTTTCAAAACTCATCCTCTTAAGACATTCGTCTGTAGAAAAAGACAAGCCATCGTGGTCTAATGGGTAAGGCATCGGTCTCCTAAACCGGGGATTGCGGGTTCCACTCCCGCCGAGGGTATATTTCATTTCTTTTGACCATTTCACGTTTCTTTTGTCACGAAACCTTATTCATTTTATATTAGTATGGTATAATACCTAGTAAATAAACATTTCTACGACAAATTAATCTGGTAAGAGATTGAATTATAAGAAACTTAATATTTCATTCCATTTCTTTCCAAACTCTTCCACTTAACACATTATTCTGGCAGCAGAGATAAGCCCTCGTGGCCTAATGGATAAGGCATCGGTCACCTAAACCGGGGATTGCGGATTCGACTCCCGCCGAGGGTATATTTCGTTTCTTCGCGACCATTTCATGTTTCTTTTGTCACGAAACCTTATTCATTTTATATTAGTATGGTATAATACCTAGTAAATAAACATTTCTACGACAAATTAATCTGGTAAGAGATTCAATTATAAGAAACTTAATATTTCATTCCATTTCTTAACAAACTCTTAAACTTAACACATTATTCTGCAAGCATCGATAAGCCATCGTGGCCTAATGGATAAGGCATCGGTCTCTTAAACCGGGGATTGCGGTTCGACTCCCGCCGAGGGTATATTTCGTTTCTTTGCGACCATTTCACGATTCTTTTGTCACGAAACCTTATTCATTTTATATTAGTATGGTATAATACCTAGTAAATAAACATTTCTACGACAAATGAATCTGGTAAGAGATTCAATTTTAAGAAACTTAATATTTCATTACATTACTTTCCAAACTCTTCCACTTAACACATTATTCTGCGAGCAGCGATAAGCCCTCGTGGCCTAATGGATAAGGCGTCGGTCTCCTAAACCGGGGATTGCGGATTCGGCTCCCGCCGAGGGTATATTTCGTTTCTTCGCCACCAATTCACATTTCTTTTGTCACGAAACCTTATTCATTTTATATTAGTATGGTATAATACCTAGTAAATAAACATTTCTACGACAAATTATCTGGTAAGAGATTCAATTATAAGAAACTTAATATTTCATTCCATTTCTTTCCAAACTCTTCCACTTAACACTTTATTCTGGCAGCAGAGATAAGCCCTCGTGGCCTAATGTATAAGGCATCGGTCTCCTAAACCGGGGATTGCGAGTTCGATTAACGCCGATGGTATATTATGTTTCTTTGACCATTTCACGTTTCTTTTGTCACGAAACCTTATTCATTTTTTATTAGTATGGTTAAATACCCAGTAAATAAACATTTCTACGACAAATGAATCTGGTAAGAGATTCAATTATAAGAAACTTAATATTTCATTACATTTCTTTCCAAACTCTTCAAATTAACACATTATTCTGCGAGTAGCTATAAGCCCTCGTGGCCTAATGGATAAGGCATCGGTCTCCTAAACCGGGGATTGTGGGTTCGACTCCCGCCGAGGGTATGTTGGCTTTAAATGCGACCATTGCTGTTTTTCTTTTCACACAAAACCTTTAAAATATTATATTAGGATCATATAAAGCCTAGTAAATATCCATTTCTACGATAAATGAATCAGGAAACAGATTCCATAAAAAGATAAAAAAAAATTCGTTGTATATGTTTCCACACTCATCCCCTTAAGATTTTCGTCTGGAAGAAGAGATAACCACTTGTGGCCCAATGGATCAGGCATCGGTCTCTTAAACGTGGTATTTAAAGTTCGACTCCCGCCGGGGGTATGTCGTCATTTTTTGCGACCTTTGCACTTCTTCTTGTGTCACGAAACTCTGAACTTTTTATATTACTATCGTATAATACCTAGAAAATATTCATTTCTAAGAAAAATGTATTTGAATGAAATACCATTATAAGAAACTTAAAATTTCATTACATTTGTTTCCAAACTCATCCTCTTAAGACAATCGTCTGTAAAAAAAGACAAGCCATCGTGGCCTAATGGATAAGGCATCGGTCTCCGAAACCGGGGATTGCGGGTTCGACTCCCGCCAAGGGTATATTCCGTTTCTTCGCGATCATTTCACGTTTCTTTTGTCACGAAAACTGATTCATTTTATATTAGTATGGTTAAATACCCAGTAAATAATCATTTCTACGACAAATGAATCTGGTAAGAGATTCAATTATAAGAAACTTAATATTTCATTACATTACTTTCCAAACTCTTCCACTAAATACATTATTCTGCGAACAGCGATAACCCCTCGTGGCCTAATGGATAAGGCATCGGTCTCCTACACCTGGGATTGCCGGTTTGACTCCCGCCGAGGGTATGTTTCGTTTCTTCGACCATTTCATGTTTCTTTTGTCACGAAACCTTATTCATTTTATATTAGTAGGGTTAAATACGCAGTAAATAAACATTTCTACGACAAATGAATCTGGGAACAGATTCAATTATAAGAAACTTAATATTTCATTACATTTCTTTCCAAACTCTTCAACTTAACACATTATTCTGCGAGCAGCGATAATCCCTCGGGGCCAAATGGAGAAGGCATCGGTCTCTTAAACAGGGGATTGCGGGTTCGACTTCCGCCGAGGGTATGTTGGCTTTAAATGCGACCATTGCTATTTTTCTATGCTCACAAAATCTTGAAAATATTATATTAGTATCATATAAAACCTAGTAAATATTCTTTTCTACGATAAATGAAACAGGAAACAGATTCCATAAAAAGAAAAAAAAATTCGTTGTATATGTTTCTTTACTCATCCCCTTAAAATTTTCGACTGCAAGAAGAGATGACCCCTTGTATCTCAATGGATCAGGCATCGGTCTCCTAAACGTGGTATTCCCTGTTCGACTCCCGCCGAGGGTATGTCGTCGTTTTTTGCGACCATTGCACTTCTTCTTGTGTCACGAAACTCTGAACATTTTATATTACTATCGTATAATATCTTGAAAATATTCATTTCTTAGGCAAATGTATTTGAATGAAATACCATTATAAGAAACTTAAAATTTCATTACATTTATTTCCAAACTCATCCTCTTAAGACATTCGTCTGTAAAAACAGACAAGCCCTCGTGGCCTAAGGATAAGGCATCGGTCTCCTAAACCGGGGAGTGCGGGTTCGACTCCCGCCGATGGTGTATTTCGTTACTTTTTTCACCATTTCCCTTTTGTTTTGTCACGAAACATTATTCATTTTATATTAGTATGGTATAATACCTAGTAAATAAACATTTCTGCGACAAATGAATCTGTTAAGAGATTCAATTATAAGAAACTTAATATTTCATTACATTACTTTCCAAACTCTTCCACTTCACACATTATTCTGCTAGCAGCGATAAGCCCTCGTGGCCTAATAGATATGGCATCGGTCTCCTAAACCGGGGATTGCGGATTCGACTCCCGCCGAGGGTATATTTCGTTTCTTCGCGACCATTTCACATTTCTTTTGTCACAAAACCTTATTCATTTTATATTAGTATGTTATAATACCTAGTAAATAAACATTTCTACGACAAATTATCTGGTAAGAGATTCAATTATAAGAAACTTAATATTTCATTACATTTCTTTCCAAACTGTTCCACTTAACACATTATTCTGGCAGCAGCGATAAGCCCTCGTGGCCTAATGGATAAGGCATCGGTCTCTAAAACGGGAGTTGCGGGTTCGACTTCCGCCGAGGGTATATTTCGTTTCTTCGCGACCATTTCACGTTTCTTTTGTCACGAAACCTTATTCATTTTATATTAGTATGGTTAAATACCCAGTAAATAAACATTTCTACGACAAATGAATCTGGTAAGAGATTCAATTATAAGAAACTTAATATTTCATAACATTTCTTTCCAAACTCTTCCACTTAACACATTATTCTGTCAGCAGCGTTAAGCCCTCGTGGCCTAATGGATAAGGCATCGGTCTCTTAAACCGGGGATTGCGGGTTCGTCTCCCGCTGAGGGTATATTGGCTTAAATGCGACCATTGCTGTTTTTCTTTTCACACAAAACCTTGAAAATATTATATTAGGATCATATAAAGCCTAGTAAATATCCATTTCTACGATAAATGAATCAGGAAACAGATTCCATAAAAAGATAAAAAAAAATTCGTTGTATATGTTTCCACACTCATCCCCTTAAGATTTTCGTCTGGAAGAAGAGATAACCACTTGTGGCCCAATGGATCAGGCATCGGTCTCCTAAACGTGGTATTTAAAGTTCGACTCCCGCCGGGGGTATGTCGTCATTTTTTGCGACCTTTGCACTTCTTCTTGTGTCACGAAACTCTGAACTTTTTATATTACTATCGTATAATACCTAGAAAATATTCATTTCTAAGGCAAATGTATTTGAATGAAATACCATTATAAGAAACTTAAAATTTCATTACATTTGTTTCAAAACTCATCCTCTTAAGACATTCGTCTGTAGAAAAAGACAAGCCATCGTGGTCTAATGGGTAAGGCATCGGTCTCCTAAACCGGGGATTGCGAGTTCCACTCCCGCCGAGGGTATATTTCATTTCTTTTGACCATTTCACGTTTCTTTTGTCACGAAACCTTATTCATTTTATATTAGTATGGTATAATACCTAGTAAATAAACATTTCTACGACAAATTAATCTGGTAAGAGATTGAATTATAAGAAACTTAATATTTCATTCCATTTCTTTCCAAACTCTTCCACTTAACACATTATTCTGGCAGCAGAGATAAGCCCTCGTGGCCTAATGGATAAGGCATCGGTCACCTAAACCGGGGATTGCGGATTCGACTCCCGCCGAGGGTATATTTCGTTTCTTCGCGACCATTTCATGTTTCTTTTGTCACGAAACCTTATTCATTTTATATTAGTATGGTATAATACCTAGTAAATAAACATTTCTACGACAAATTAATCTGGTAAGAGATTCAATTATAAGAAACTTAATATTTCATTCCATTTCTTAACAAACTCTTCCACTTAACACATTATTCTGCAAGCATCGATAAGCCATCGTGGCCTAATGGATAAGGCATCGGTCTCTTAAACCGGGGATTGCGGTTCGACTCCCGCCGAGGGTATATTTCGTTTCTTTGCGACCATTTCACGATTCTTTTGTCACGAAACCTTATTCATTTTATATTAGTATGGTATAATACCTAGTAAATAAACATTTCTACGACAAATGAATCTGGTAAGAGATTCAATTTTAAGAAACTTAATATTTCATTACATTACTTTCCAAACTCTTCCACTTAACACATTATTCTGCGAGCAGCGATAAGCCCTCGTGACCTAATGGATAAGGCGTCGGTCTCCTAAACTGCGGATTCGGCTCCCGCCGAGGGTATATTTCGTTTCTTCGCCACCATTTCACATTTCTTTTGTCACGAAACCTTATTCATTTTATATTAGTATGGTATAATACCTAGTAAATAAACATTTCTACGACAAATTATCTGGTAAGAGATTCAATTATAAGAAACTTAATATTTCATTCCATTTCTTTCCAAACTCTTCCACTTAACACTTTATTCTGGCAGCAGAGATAAGCCCTCGTGGCATAATGTATAAGGCATCGGTCTCCTAAACCGGAGATTGCGAGTTCGATTCCCGCCGATGGTATATTATGTTTCTTTGACCATTTCACGTTTCTTTTGTCACGAAACCTTATTCATTTTTTATTAGTATGGTTAAATACCCAGTAAATAAACATTTCTACGACAAATGAATCTGGTAAGAGATTCAATTATAAGAAACTTAATATTTCATTACATTTCTTTCCAATCTCTTCAAATTAACACATTATTCTGCGAGCAGCGATAAGCCCTCGTGGCCTAATGGATAAGGCATCGGTCTCCTAAACCGGGGATTGTGGGTTCGACTCCCGCCGAGGGTATGTTGGCTTTAAATGCGACCATTTCTGTTTTTCTTTTCTCAAAAAACCTTGAAAATATTATATTAATATCATGAAAAACCTAGTAAATATTCATTTCTACGATAAATGAATCAGGAAACAGATTCCATAAAAAGAAGAAATCAATTCGTTATACATGTTTCCACACTCATCCCCTTAAGATTTTCGTCTGGAAGAAGAGATAACCCCTTGTGGCTCAATGGATCAGGCATCGGTCTCCTAATCGTGGTATTTAAAGTTCGACTCCCGCCGAGGGTATGTCGTCGTTTTTTGCGACCATTGCACTTCTTCTTGTGTCACGAAACTCTGAACATTTATTATTACTATCGTATAATACCTAGAAAATATTCATTTCTTAGGCAAATGCATTTGAATGAAATACCATTATAAGAAACTTAAAATTTCATTACATTTGTTTCCAAACTCATCCTCTTAAGACATTCGTCTGTAAAAAAAGACAAGCCGTCGTGGCCTAATGGATAAGGCATCGGTCTCTTAAACCGGGCAGTGCGAGTTCGACTCTCCGGGGGTATATTTCGTTTCTTTTTCACCATTTCCCGTTTGTTTTGTCACGAAACCTTATTATATTTTATATTAGTATGTTAAAATACGTAGTAAATAAACATTTCTACGACAAATTATCTGGTAAGAGCTTCAATTATAAGAAACTTAATATTTCATTACATTTCTTTCCAAACTCTTCCACTTAACACATTATTCTGCAAGCAGCGATAAGCCCTCGTGGCCTAATGGATAAGGCATCGGTCTCCTAAACCGGGGATTGCGGGTTCTACTCCCGCCGAGGGTATATTTTGTTTCTTCGACCGTTTCACGTTTCTTTTAGCACGAAACCTTATTCATATTATATTAGTATGGTAAAATAACCAGTAAATAAACATTTCTACGACAAATGAATCTGGTAAGAGATTCAATTATAAGAAACTTAATATTTCATTCCATTTCTTTCCAAACTCTTCGTCTTAACTCATTTTTCTGGCAGCAGCGATAATCCCTCGTGTCCTAATGGATAAAGCATCGGTATCCAAAACGGGAATTCCGGGTTCGACTCCCGCCGAGGGTATATTTCGTTTCTTCGCGACCATTTCACGTTTCTTTTGTCACGAAACCTTATTCATTTTATATTAGTATGGTTAAATACCCAGTACATAAACATTTCTCCGACAAATGAATCTGGTAAGAGAATCAATTTTAAGAAACTTATTTTTCATTACATTTCTTTCCAAACTCTTCAACTTAACACATTATTCTGCGAGCAGCGATAAGCCCTCGTGGCCTAATGGATAAGGCATCGGTCTCCTAAACCGGGGATTGCGGGTTCGTCTCCCGCTGAGGGTATATTGGCATAAATGCGACCATTGCTGTTTTTCTTTTCACACAAAACCTTGAAAATATTATATTAGGATCATATAAAGCCTAGTAAATATCCATTTCTACGATAAATGAATCAGGAAACAGATTCCATAAAAAGATAAAAAAAATTCGTTGTATATGTTTCCACACTCATCCCCTTAAGATTTTCGTCTGGAAGAAGAGATAACCACTTGTGGCCCAATGGATCAGGCATCGGTCTCCTAAACGTGGTATTTAAAGTTCGACTCCCGCCGGGGGTATGTCGTCATTTTTTGCGACCTTTGCACTTCTTCTTGTGTCACGAAACTCTGAACTTTTTATATTACTATCGTATAATACCTAGAAAATATTCATTTCTAAGGCAAATGTATTTGAATAAAATACCATTATAAGAAACTTAAAATTTCATTACATTTGTTTCAAAACTCATCCTCTTAAGACATTCGTCTGTAGAAAAAGACAAGCCATCGTGGCCTAATGGATAAGGCATCGGTCTCCGAAACCGGGGATTGCGGGTTCGACTCCCGCCAAGGGTATATTCCGTTTCTTCGCGATCATTTCACGTTTCTTTTGTCACGAAAACTGATTCATTTTATATTAGTATGGTTAAATACCCAGTAAATAATCATTTCTACGACAAATGAATCTGGTAAGAGATTCAATTATAAGGAACTTAATATTTCATTACATTTCTTTCCAAACTCTTCAAATTAACACATTATTCTGCGAGCAGCGATAAGCCCTCGTGGCCTAATGGATAAGGCGTCGGTCTCCTAAACTGCGGATTCGGCTCCCGCCGAGGGTATATTTCGTTTCTTCGCCACCATTTCACATTTCTTTTGTCACGAAACCTTATTCATTTTATATTAGTATGGTATAATACCTAGTAAATAAACATTTCTACGACAAATTATCTGGTAAGAGATTCAATTATAAGAAACTTAATATTTCATTCCATTTCTTTCCAAACTCTTCCACTTAACACTTTATTCTGGCAGCAGAGATAAGCCCTCGTGGCATAATGTATAAGGCATCGGTCTCCTAAACCGGAGATTGCGAGTTCGATTCCCGCCGATGGTATATTATGTTTCTTTGACCATTTCACGTTTCTTTTGTCACGAAACCTTATTCATTTTTTATTAGTATGGTTAAATACCCAGTAAATAAACATTTCTACGACAAATGAATCTGGTAAGAGATTCAATTATAAGAAACTTAATATTTCATTACATTTCTTTCCAATCTCTTCAAATTAACACATTATTCTGCGAGCAGCGATAAGCCCTCGTGGCCTAATGGATAAGGCATCGGTCTCCTAAACCGGGGATTGTGGGTTCGACTCCCGCCGAGGGTATGTTGGCTTTAAATGCGACCATTTCTGTTTTTCTTTTCTCAAAAAACCTTGAAAATATTATATTAATATCATGAAAAACCTAGTAAATATTCATTTCTACGATAAATGAATCAGGAAACAGATTCCATAAAAAGAAGAAATCAATTCGTTATACATGTTTCCACACTCATCCCCTTAAGATTTTCGTCTGGAAGAAGAGATAACCCCTTGTGGCTCAATGGATCAGGCATCGGTCTCCTAATCGTGGTATTTAAAGTTCGACTCCCGCCGAGGGTATGTCGTCGTTTTTTGCGACCATTGCACTTCTTCTTGTGTCACGAAACTCTGAACATTTATTATTACTATCGTATAATACCTAGAAAATATTCATTTCTTAGGCAAATGCATTTGAATGAAATACCATTATAAGAAACTTAAAATTTCATTACATTTGTTTCCAAACTCATCCTCTTAAGACATTCGTCTGTAAAAAAGACAAGCCCTCGTGGCCTAATGGATAAGGCATCGGTCTCTTAAACCGGGCAGTGCGAGTTCGACTCTCCGGAGGTATATTTCGTTTCTTTTTCACCATTTCCCGTTTGTTTTGTCACGAAACCTTATTATATTTTATATTAGTATGTTAAATACGTAGTAAATAAACATTTCTACGACAAATTATCTGGTAAGAGCTTCAATTATAAGAAACTTAATATTTCATTACATTTCTTTCCAAACTCTTCCACTTAACACATTATTCTGCAAGCAGCGATAAGCCCTCGTGGCCTAATGGATAAGGCATCGGTCTCCTAAACCGGGGATTGCGGGTTCTACTCCCGCCGAGGGTATATTATGTTTCTTCGACCGTTTCACGTTTCTTTTAGCACGAAACCTTATTCATATTATATTAGTATGGTAAAATAACCAGTAAATAAACATTTCTACGACAAATGAATCTGGTAAGAGATTCAATTATAAGAAACTTAATATTTCATTCCATTTCTTTCCAAACTCTTCGTCTTAACTCATTTTTCTGGCAGCAGCGATAATCCCTCGTGTCCTAATGGATAAAGCATCGGTATCCAAAACGGGAATTCCGGGTTCGACTCCCGCCGAGGGTATATTTCGTTTCTTCGCGACCATTTCACGTTTCTTTTGTCACGAAACCTTATTCATTTTATATTAGTATGGTTAAATACCCAGTACATAAACATTTCTCCGACAAATGAATCTGGTAAGAGAATCAATTTAAGAAACTTATTTTTCATTACATTTCTTTCCAAACTCTTCAACTTAACACATTATTCTGCGAGCAGCGATAAGCCCTCGTGGCCTAATGGATAAGGCATCGGTCTCCTAAACCGGGGATTGCGGGTTCGTCTCCCGCTGAGGGTATATTGGCTTAAATGCGACCATTGCTGTTTTTCTTTTCACACAAAACCTTGAAAATATTATATTAGGATCATATAAAGCCTAGTAAATATCCATTTCTACGATAAATGAATCAGGAAACAGATTCCATAAAAAGATAAAAAAAATTCGTTGTATATGTTTCCACACTCATCCCCTTAAGATTTTCGTCTGGAAGAAGAGATAACCACTTGTGGCCCAATGGATCAGGCATCGGTCTCCTAAACGTGGTATTAAAGTTCGACTCCCGCCGGGGTATGTCGTCATTTTTTGCGACCTTTGCACTTCTTCTTGTGTCACGAAACTCTGAACTTTTTATATTACTATCGTATAATACCTAGAAAATATTCATTTCTAAGGCAAATGTATTTGAATAAAATACCATTATAAGAAACTTAAAATTTCATTACATTTGTTTCAAAACTCATCCTCTTAAGACATTCGTCTGTAGAAAAAGACAAGCCATCGTGGCCTAATGGATAAGGCTTCGGTCTCCGAAACCGGGGATTGCGGGTTCGACTCCCGCCAAGGGTATATTCCGTTTCTTCGCGATCATTTCACGTTTCTTTTGTCACGAAAACTGATTCATTTTATATTAGTATGGTTAAATACCCAGTAAATAATCATTTCTACGACAAATGAATCTGGTAAGAGATTCAATTATAAGGAACTTAATATTTCATTACATTTCTTTCCAAACTCTTCAAATTAACACATTATTCTGCGAGCAGCGATAAGCCCTCGTGGCCTAATGGATAAGGCGTCGGTCTCCTAAACTGCGGATTGCGGTCGACTCCCGCCGAGGGTATATTTCGTTTCTTCGCCACCATTTCACAGTTTCTTTTGT
Source organism: Dolomedes plantarius (assembly GCA_907164885.2). NCBI lineage: Eukaryota > Metazoa > Arthropoda > Arachnida > Araneae > Dolomedidae > Dolomedes > Dolomedes plantarius. The sequence goes on along the minus strand of OU015499.1, from coordinate 25,902,108 downwards.
CACGAAACCTTATTCATTTTATATTAGTATGGTATAATACCTAGTAAATAAACATTTCTACGACAAATTAATCTGGTAAGAGATTCAATTATAAGAAACTTAATATTTCATTCCATTTCTTTCCAAACTGTTCCACTTAACACATTATTCTGGCAGCAGCGATAAGCCCTCGTGGCATAATGTATAAGGCATCGGTCTCCTAAACCGGAGATTGCGAGTTCGATTCCCGCCGATGGTATATTATGTTTCTTGCGACCATTTCACGTTTCTTTTGTCACGAAACCTTATTCATTTTTGATAAGTATGGTTAAATACCCAGTAAATAAACATTTCTACGACAAATGAATCTGGTAAGAGATTCAATTATAAGAAACTTAATATTTCATTACATTTCTTTCCAATCTCTTCAAATTAACACATTATTCTGCGAGCAGCGATAAGCCCTCGTGGCCTAATGGATAAGGCATCGGTCTCCTAAACCGGGGATTGCGGGTTCGACTCCCGCCGAGGGTATGTTGGCTTTAAATGCGACCATTTCTGTTTTTCTTTTCTCAAAAAACCTTGAAAATATTATATTAATATCATGAAAAACCTAGTAAATATTCATTTCTACGATAAATGAATCAGGAAACAGATTCCATAAAAAGAAGAAATCAATTCGTTATACATGTTTCCACACTCATCCCCTTAAGATTTTCGTCTGGAAGAAGAGATAACCCCTTGTGGCTCAATGGATCAGGCATCGGTCTCCTAATCGTGGTATTCTAAGTTCGACTCCCGCCGAGGGTATGTCGTCGTTTTTTGCGACCATTGCACTTCTTCTTGTGTCACGAAACTCTGAACATTTATATTACTATCGTATAATACCTAGAAAATATTCATTTCTTAGGCAAATGCATTTGAATGAAATACCATTATAAGAAACTTAAAATTTCATTACATTTGTTTCCAAACTCATCCTCTTAAGACATTCGTCTGTAAAAAAAGACAAGCCGTCGTGGCCTAATGGATAAGGCATCGGTCTCTTAAACCGGGCAGTGCGAGTTCGACTCTCCGGAGGTATATTTCGTTTCTTTTTCACCATTTCCCGTTTGTTTTGTCACGAAACCTTATTATATTTTATATTAGTATGTTAAAATACGTAGTAAATAAACATTTCTACGACAAATTATCTGGTAAGAGCTTCAATTATAAGAAACTTAATATTTCATTACATTTCTTTCCAAACTCTTCCACTTAACACATTATTCTGCAAGCAGCGATAAGCCCTCGTGGCCTAATGGATAAGGCATCGGTCTCCTAAACCGGGGATTGCGGGTTCTACTCCCGCCGAGGGTATATTATGTTTCTTCGACCGTTTCACGTTTCTTTTAGCACGAAACCTTATTCATATTATATTAGTATGGTAAAATAACCAGTAAATAAACATTTCTACGACAAATGAATCTGGTAAGAGATTCAATTATAAGAAACTTAATATTTCATTCCATTTCTTTCCAAACTCTTCGTCTTAACTCATTTTTCTGGCAGCAGCGATAATCCCTCGTGTCCTAATGGATAAAGCATCGGTATCCAAAACGGGAATTCCGGGTTCGACTCCCGCCGAGGGTATATTTCGTTTCTTCGCGACCATTTCACGTTTCTTTTGTCACGAAACCTTATTCATTTTATATTAGTATGGTTAAATACCCAGTACATAAACATTTCTCCGACAAATGAATCTGGTAAGAGAATCAATTTTAAGAAACTTATTTTTCATTACATTTCTTTCCAAACTCTTCAACTTAACACATTATTCTGCGAGCAGCGATAAGCCCTCGTGGCCTAATGGATAAGGCATCGGTCTCCTAAACCGGGGATTGCGGGTTCGTCTCCCGCTGAGGGTATATTGGCTTAAATGCGACCATTGCTGTTTTTCTTTTCACACAAAACCTTGAAAATATTATATTAGGATCATATAAAGCCTAGTAAATATCCATTTCTACGATAAATGAATCAGGAAACAGATTCCATAAAAAGATAAAAAAAAATTCGTTGTATATGTTTCCACACTCATCCCCTTAAGATTTTCGTCTGGAAGAAGAGATAACCACTTGTGGCCCAATGGATCAGGGATCGGTCTCCTAAACGTGGTATTTAAAGTTCGACTCCCGCCGGGGGTATGTCGTCATTTTTTGCGACCTTTGCACTTCTTCTTGTGTCACGAAACTCTGAACTTTTTATACTACTATCGTATAATACCTAGAAAATATTCATTTCTAAGGCAAATGTATTTGAATAAAATACCATTATAAGAAACTTAAAATTTCATTACATTTGTTTCAAAACTCATCCTCTTAAGACATTCGTCTGTAGAAAAAGACAAGCCATCGTGGCCTAATGGATAAGGCATCGGTCTCCGAAACCGGGGATTGCGGGTTCGACTCCCGCCTAGGGTATATTCCGTTTCTTCGCGATCATTTCACGTTTCTTTTGTCACGAAAACTGATTCATTTTATATTAGTATGGTTAAATACCCAGTAAATAATCATTTCTACGACAAATGAATCTGGTAAGAGATTCAATTATAAGGAACTTAATATTTCATTACATTTCTTTCCAAACTCTTCAAATTAACACATTATTCTGCGAGCAGCGATAAGCCCTCGTGGCCTAATGGATAAGGCGTCGGTCTCCTAAACCGGGATTGCGGATTCGGCTCCCGCCGAGGGTATATTTCGTTTCTTCGACCATTTCACGTTTCTATTTTCACGAAACCTTATTCATTTTATATTAGTATGGTATAATACCTAGCAAATAAACATTTCTGAGACAAATTAATCTGGTAAGAGATTCAATTATAAGAAACTTAATATTTCATTACATTACTTTCCAAACTCTTCCACTAAATACATTATTCTGCGAACAGCGATAACCCCTCGTGGCCTAATGGATAAGGCATCGGTCTCCTACACCTGGGATTGCGGGTTTGACTCCCGCCGAGGGCATATTTCGTTTCTTCGACCATTTCATGTTTCTTTTGTCACGAAACCTTATTCATTTTATATTAGTAGGGTTAAATACGCAGTAAATAAACATTTCTACGACAAATGAATCTGGGAAGAGATTCAATTATAAGAAACTTAATATTTCATTACATTTCTTTCCAAACTCTTCAACTTAACACATTATTCTGCGAGAAGCGATAAGCCGTCGTGGCCTAATGGATAAGGCATCGGTCTCCTAAACAAGGGATTGCGGGTTTGACTCTTGTCGAGGGTATGTTGGTTTTAAACGCGGCCATTGCTGTTTTTCTATTCTCACAAAATCTTGAAAATATTATATTAGTATCATATAAAACCTAGTAAATATTCTTTTCTACGATAAATGAATCAGGAAACAGATTCCATAAAAAGAAAAAAAAATTCGTTGTATATGTTTCCACACTCATCCCCTTAAGATTTTCGTCTGGAAGAAGAGATAACCCCTTGTGGCTCAATGGATCAGACATCGGTATCCTAAACGTGGTATTCCCTGTTCGACTCCCGCCGAGGGTATGTCGTCGTTTTTTGCGATCATTGCACTTCTTCTTGTGTCACGAAACTCTAAACATTTTATATTACTATCGTATAATACCTAGAAAATATTCATTTCTTAAGCAAATGTATTTGAATGAAATACCATTATAAGAAACTTAAAATTTCATTACATTTGTTTCCAAACTCATCCTCTTAAGACATTCGTCTGAAAAAAAAAAACAATCCCTCGTGGCCTGTGGATAAGTTATCGGTCTCCTAAACTGGGGATTGCAGGTTCGACTCCCGCCGATGGTATATTTCGTTTCTTTTTGACCATTTCACGTTTCTTTTGTCACGAAACCTTATTCATTTTATATTAGTATGGTATAATACCTAGTAAATAAACATTTCTACGACAAATTAATCTGGTAAGAGATTCAATTATAAGAAACTTAATATTTCATTACATTTCTTTCCAAACTCTTCCATTTAACACATTATTCTGCGAACAGCGACAAGCCCTCGTGGCCTAATTTATAAGGCATCGGTCTCCGAAACCGGGGATTGCGGGTTCGACTCCCGCCGAGGGTATACTCCGTTTCTTCGCGATCATTTCACGTTTCTTTTGTCACGAAACCTTATTCAATTTATATTAGTATGGTATAATACCTAGTAAATAAACATTTCTGAGACAAATTAATCTGGTAAGAGATTCAATTATAAGAAAATTAATATTTCATTACATTTTATTCCAAACTGTTCAACTTAACACATTATTCTGCGAGCAGCGATAAGCCCTCGTGGCCTAATGGATAAGGCATCGGTCTCCTAAACCGGGGATTGCGGGTTCGACTCCCGCCGAGGGTATATTTCGTTTCTTCGAAAATTTCACGTTTCAATTTTCACGAAACCTTATTCATTTTATATTAGTATGGTATAATACCTAGTAAATAAACATTTCTACGAAAAATTAATCTGGTAAGAGATTCAATTATAAGAAACTTAATATTTCATTACATTTCTTTCCAAACTCTTCCACTTAACACAATATTCTGCGAACAGCGACAAGCCCTCGTGGGCTAATAGATAAGTCATCGATCTCCTAAACCGGGGATTGCGGTTTCGACTCCCGCCGAGTTTATGTTGGCTTTAAATGCGACCATTGTTGTTTTTCTTTTCTCACAAAACCTTGAAAATATTATATTAGTATCATGTAAAACCTAGTAAATATTCATTTCTACGATAAATGAATCAGGAAACAGATTCCATAAAAAGAAGAAAAAAATTCGTTGTATATGTTTCCACACTCATCCCCTTAAGATTTTCGACTGGAAGAAGAGATAACCCCTTGTGGCTCAATGGATCAGGCATCGGTCTACTAAACGTGGTATTCCCTGTTCGACTCCCGCCGAGGGTATGTCGTCGTTTTTTGCGATCATTGCACTTCTTCTTGTGTCACGAAACTCTGAACATTTTATATTACTATCGTATAATACCTAGAAAATATTCATTTCTTAGGCAAATGTATTTGAATGAAATACCATTATAAGAAACTTAAAATTTCATTACATTTGTTTCCAAACTCATCCTCTTAAGACATTCGTCTGTAAAAAAAGACAAGCCCTCGTGGCCTGATGGATAAGTTATCGGTCTCCTAAACTGGGGATTGCAGGTTCGACTCCCGCCGATAGTATATTTCGTTTCTTCGCGATCATTTCACGTTTCTTTTGTCACGAAACCTTATTCATTTTATATTAGTATGATATAATACCTAGTAAATAAACATTTCTCGGACAAATTAATCTGGTAAGAGATTCAATTATAAGAAACTTAATATTTCATTACATTTCTTTCCAAACTCTTCCAATTAACACATTATTCTACGAACAGTGACAATCCCTCGTGGCCTAATGAATAAGGCATCGGTCTCCGGAACCGGGGATTGCGGGTTCGACTCCCGCCGAGGGTATATTTCGTTTCTTCGCGACCATTTCACATTTCTTTTGTCTCGAAACCTTATTTATTTTATATTAGTTTGTTATAATACCTAGTAAATAAACATTTCTACGACAAATTATCTGGTAAGAGATTCAATTATAAGAAACTTAATATTTCATTCCATTTCTTTCCAAACTCTTCCACTTAACACATTATTCTGAAAGCAGCGATAAGCCCTCGTGGCATAATGGATAAGGCATCGGTCTCCTAAAACGGGGATTGCGGGTTCGACTCCCGCCGAGGGTATATTTCGTTTCTTCGACCATTTCACGTTTTTTTTTGTCACGAAACCTTATTCATTTAATATTAGTATGGTTAAATACCCAGAAAATAAACATTTCTACGACAAATGAATCTGGTAAGAGATTCAATTATAAGAAACTTAATATTTCATTACATTTCTTTCCAAACTCTTCCACTTAACACAATATTCTGCGAACAGCGATAATCCCTCGGGGCCAAATGGAGAACGCATCGGTCTCTTAAACAGGGGATTGCGGGTTCGACTTCCGCCGAGGGTATGTTGGCTTTAAATGCGACCATTGCTGTTTTTCTTTTCTCACAAAACCTTGAAAATATTATATCAGTATCATGTAAAACCTAGTAAATATTCATTTCTACTATAAATGAATCAGGAAACAGATTCCATAAAAAGAAAAAAAAAATTCGTTGTATATGTTTCCACACTCATCCTCTTAAGACATTCGTCTGTAAAAAAAGACAAGCCCTCGTCGCCTGTGGATAAGTTATCGGTCTCCTAAACTGGGGATTGCAGGTTCGACTCCCGCCGATGGTATATTTCGTTTATTTTTGACCATTTCACGTTTCTTTTGTCACGAAACCTTATTCATTTTATATTAGTATGGTATAATACCTAGTAAATAAACATTTCTACGACAAATTAAACTGGTAAGAGATTCAATTATAAGAAACTTAATATTTCATTACATTTCTTTCGAAACTCTTCCACTTAGCACATTATTCTGCAAAAAGCGATAAGCCCTCGTGGCCTAATGGATAAGGCATTGGTCTCCTAAAACGGGGATTGCGGGTTCGACTACCGCCGAGGGTATATTTCGTTTCTTCGACCATTTCACGTTTCTTTTTTCACGAAACCTTATTCATTTTATATTAGTTTGTTATAATACCTAGTAAATAAACATTCCTACGACAAATTATCTGGTAAGAGATTCAATTATAAGAAAATTAATATTTCATTACATTTCATTCCAAACTCTTCCACTTAACACATTATTCTGCGAGCAGCAATAAGCCCTCGTGGCCTAATGGATAAGGCATCGGTCTCCTAAACCGGGGATTGCGGGTTCGACTCCCGCCGAGGGTATATTTCGTTTCTTCGACCATTTCACGTTTTTTTTGTCACGAAACCTTATTCATTTAATATTAGTATGGTTAAATACCCAGAAAATAAACATTTCTACGACAAATGAATCTGGTAAGAGATTCAATTATAAGAAACTTAATATTTCATTACATTTCTTTCCAAACTCTTCCACTTAACACAATATTCTGCGAACAGCGACAAGCCCTCGTGGGCTAACAGATAAGGCATCGGTCTCCTAAACCGTGGATTGCGGTTTCGACTCCCGCCGGGGGTATGTTGGCTTTAAATGCGACCATCGTTGTTTTTCTTTTCTCACAAAACCTTGAAAATATTTATTAGTATCATGTAAAACCTAGTAAATATTCATTTCTAAGATAAATGAATCAGGAAACAGATTCCATAAAAAGAAAAAAAAAATTCGTTGTATATGTTTCCACACTCATCCCCTTAAGATTTTCGACTGGAAGAAGAGATAACCCCTTGTGGCTCAATGGATCAGGCGCCGGTCTTCTAAACGTGGTATTCCCTGTTCGACTCCCGCCGAGGGTATGTCGTCGTTTTTTGCGATCATTGCACTTCTTCTTGTGTCACGAAACTCTGAACATTTTATATTACTATCGTATAATACCTAGAAAATATTCATTTCTTAGGCAAATGTATTTGAATGAAATACCATTATAAGAAACTTAAAATTTCATTACATTTGTTTCCAAACTCATCCTCTTAAGGCATTCGTCTGTAAAAAAAGACAAGCCCTCGTCGCCTGTGGTTATCGGTCTCCTAAACTGGGGATTGCAGGTTCGACTCCCGCCGATGGTATATTTCGTTTATTTTTGACCATTTCACGTTTCTTTTGTCACGAAACCTTATCCATTTTATATTAGTATGGTATAATACCTAGTAAATAAACATTTCTACGACAAATTATCTGGTAAGAGATTCAATTATAAGAAAATTAATATTTCATTACATTTCATTCCAAACTCTTCCACTTAACACATTATTCTGCGAGCAGCAATAAGCCCTCGTGGCCTAATTTATAAGGCATCGGTCTCCTAAACCGGGGATTGCGGGTTCGACTCCCGCCGAGGGTATGCTGGCTTTAAATGCGACCATTGTTGTTTTTCTTTTCTCATAAAACCTTGAAAATATTATATTAGTATCATGTAAAACCTAGTAAATATTCATTTCTACGATAAATGAATCACGAAACAGATTCAAAAAAAAGAAAAAAAAATTCGTTGTGTATGTTTCCACACTCATCCCCTTAAGATTTTCGAATGGAAGAAGAGATAACCACTTGTGGCTCAATGGATCAGGCATCGGTCTCCTAAACGTGGTATTCCCTGTTCGACTCCCGCCGAGGGTATGTCGTCGTTTTTTGCCATCATTGCACTTCTTCTTGTGTCACGAAACTCTGAACATTTTATATTACTATCGTATAATACCTAGAAAATATTCATTTCTTAGGCAAATGTATTTGAATGAAATACCATTATAAGAAACTTAAAATTTCATTACATTTGTTTCCAAACTCATCCTCTGAAGATATTCATCTGTAAAAAAAGATAAGCCCTCGTGGCCTGTGGATAAGTTATCGGTCTCCTAAACTGGGGATTGCAGGTTCGAATCCCGCCGATGGTATATTTCTTTTCTTTTTGACCATTTCACGTTTCTTTTGTCACGAAACCTTATTCATTTTATATTAGTATGGTTAAATACCCAGTAAATAAACATTTCTACGACAAATGAATCTGGTAAGAGATTCAATTATAAGAAATTTAATATTTCATTACATTTCTTTCTAAACTCTTCAACTTAACACATTATTCTGCGAGAAGCGATAAGACCTCGTGTCCTAATGGATAAGGCATCGGTCTCCTAAACCGGGGATTGCGGGTTCGACTCCCGCCGAGGGTATGGTCTTTAAATGCGACCATTGCTGTTTTTCTTTTCTCACAAAACCTTGAAAATATTATATTAGTATCATATAAAACCTAGTAAATATTCATTTCTACGATAAATGAATCAGGAAACAGATTCCATAAAAAGAAAAAAAAATTCGTTGTATATGTTTCCACACTCATCCCGATTAAGATTTTTGTCTGGAAGAAGAGATAACCCCTTGTGGCCCAATGGATCAGGCATCGGTCTCCTAAACATGGTATTCCCTGTTCGACTCCCGCCGATTGCATGTCGTCGTTTTTTGCGACCATTGCACTTCTTCTTGTGTCACGAAACTCTGAACATTTTATATTACTATCGTATAATACCTAGAAAATATTCATTTCTAAGGCAAATGTATTTGAATGAAATACCATTATAAGAAACTTAAAATTTCATTACATTTGTTTCCAAACTCATCTTCTTAAGGCCGGGCGCAAGTTGAGACGCAGCTTGGTGAGGTGAGGTGAAGAAGGGAAGCAGGATTCAATCAACTGCGCGCAGGGAGAGCGAAAATTGGGAAGCAGTTCTATCTCAACTGCGTGCCAATGAGGGTGTTTAAACGAAAATGTGCGCGATGGCAATGTATATACAATCATAACTAAGTTCGGAATCTGATTCCGATGAATTCGAAGACCAAGTAATTTCAACATTACTTCGTGAAAAGCTTCCGAAAATTAATTATCTAAAGAAAAGAAAGACGCACGGAGAATTCATTCTCAAGAATGAATTTTCTAATGAAAAATATAGAAATTATTACCGTGTTAACCAGGGGTGTCAAACTTGCGCCCCTGCGACGAACATTTTTGCGGCCCGGCCAATATATTGGCACACAATAATATATAATAAAATAACCGACGCAGAATTATAATAAGATCGGAAGAATTCACTGAATGTTTTTAAATTATACTCTTTTTCTGCTATTATTAATTAAAATGCGTATATTTATGTTGAATATACTAATGTGTAATTAGGTAAATAAACATACGTTTCTATTAATATTGATTTTTTTGCAGCCCACCTATAGTTAAACCTTGTTTGTTTGGCCCAAGTTAGCCTTTGAGTTTGACACCCATGGTGTAAACTATTTCGCGGGATAGGCAAGTTGTGGAGTGCTCTTTTGGTATTCTTGCTTCACGTTTTCGTGTTTTTCGTTCACCCTTTGAATGTAAAGTAAGCACTGTAGTAAAAATTGCAAAAGTATCTTGCTTACAGCACAACTATTTGAGAAATTCTGCAGTATTGCAAACTGGAGGTGATATCACCGAATAGGCTTTGCCACAGTATCAATTACGTCCACTGCATCAAACCAATGCACGAAGTGGATCTTAAGTGTTTTGGATTCGTCAAAAGTTCACGGAATACTTTAATTCACCCGGAGGTTCAGTTTCTTGGCAGAGAGATTGCGTGTTGAATGGAAAGTGCTGAGAATGTATAATAATTAAACTATAAAAATTAATCTTTAAAGCATTATATATTTATACTTTTTAATAAATATAATACATTTTTTAATGTTGTAACACCTTTCTTTTCTCAATCATTTAAATTTAAATTAATGTTACTTTTAAAATTCCGGTTAGATAAAGTTTCTTTCGGAAAAATTTTAATACCTACCTCCGAACGGAAAAACATGTTAAAGGGGAACGTAACTAATTGGTAGTTCCTAGTAAATAAAATGATTCCGAGAAAATGCATCATTTCGTATTGTCTGTACGTAACATGGAGCAATGTTATAATTTTACTGTACATGATTATAAAATATTTGTAGAAGTTGAAATTAAAGTTCAAGATTACGTGTTCATTTTATTTTTAATTACAAATCTACATCTTTTCAACTAAATAATTCTTGTCATTTATTATACTAACTATGACACACGTCTGTATAGAAAATAAAGAAATATACCTACAAAGCAGTTTTGCTTTCGCCGAAAATCTGCTGTCCATAACATGCTATCTAAAACAAATAAAAGGTGCAGCGGAAATCAGTAGTAGTCCAAAAAGATGAATTTACATGAGAACAAATTGAATACATTGTAAGCAAACTAATTCAAGAAATACTTTTAATTGAAAAGAGCAACCGTTTTCCCGTGTACACTTCAAATAAATTAATCTTAAGTAAAATTATTATAAAAATTCATTCCAATTTCTTGGGCTATTTCTTTACAAATCAACAATTTTAGTCATAATGTGACGTATCGTATAGTACTGATCTCCCTCGAACTGCCTGTATTAATTTTTCCTTATCGTGGACTTCACATTCAACGCAACTTTTCACTCGCAGGTCGTAGTCACTAGTGACAATCTGCGGCACGACCACAAAGCTCCGCAGCTCACGGGCGATCTCAAGCTGTGTCACCGGACCCTGCATTCCAACATCCGGTGTAGTATTCACTTCTTTGTTTCACAGAATCTCACGGTGAGTCACCCCATCCCACCTCACCCAGCTGCGTCTCAACTTGCGCCCGGCCTAAGACATTCGTCTGTAAAATAACACAAGCGCTCGTGGCCTAATGGATAAGGCATCGGTCTCCTAAACCGGGGATTGCGGGTTCGACTCCCGCCGAGGGTATATTTCGATTCTTTTTTACCATTTCAAGTTTCTTTTGTCACGAAATATTATTCATTTTATATTAGTATGGTATAATACCTAGTATATAAACATTTCTACTACAAATTAATCTGGTAAGAGATTCAATTATAAGAAACTTAATATTTCATTACATTTCTTTCCAAACTCTTCCACTTAACACATTATTTTGCGAGCAGCGATAAGCCCTCGTGGCCTAATGGATAAGGCATCGATATCCTAAACCGGGGATTGCGGGTACGACTCCCGCCGAGGGTATATTTCGATTCTTTTCTACCATTTCACGTTTCTTTTGTCACGAAACCTTATTCATTTTATATTAGTACGGTATAATACCTAGTAAATAAACATTTCTACGACAAATTAATGTGGTAAGAGATTCAATTATAAGAAACTTAATATTTCATTACATTTCTTTCCAAACTCTTCCACTTAACACATTATTCCGCGATCAGCAATAAGCCCTTGTGGCCTAATGGATAAGGCATCGGTCTCCTAAACCAAGGATTGCGGGTTCGACTTCCGCCGATGGTATATTTCGTTTCTTCACGACCATTTCACGTTTCTTTTGACACGAAACCTTATTCATTTTATATAAGTATGGTTAAATACCCAGTAAATAAACATTTCTACGACAAATGAATCTGGTAAGAGATTCAATTATAAGAAACTTTATATTTCATTCCATTTCTTTCCAAACTCTTCCACTTAACACATTATTCTGTCAGCAGCGATAAGCCCTGGTGGCCTAATGGATAAGGCATCCGTCTCCTAAACCAAGGATTGCGCGTTCGACTTCCGCCGAGGGTATATTTCGTTTCTTCGCGACCATTTCACGTTTCTTTTGTCACGAAACCTTATTCATTTTATATAAGTATGGTTAAATACCCAGTAAATAAACATTTCTACGACAAATAAATCTCGTAAGAGATTCAATTATAAGAAACTTAATATTTCATTACATTTCTTTCCAAACTCTTCCACTTAACAGATTATTCTGACAGCAGCGATAAGCCCTCGTGGCCTAATGGATAAGGCATCGGTCTCCAAAACGGGAATTACGGGTTCGACTCCCGCCGAGGGTATATTTCGTTTCTTCGCCACCATTTCACGTTTGTTTTGTCACGAAACCTTATTCATTTTATATTACTATTGTTAAATACCCAGTAGATAAACATTTCTACGACAAATTAATCTGGTAAGAGATTCAATTTTAAGAAACTTAATATTTCATTACATTTCTTTCCAAACTCTTCAACTTAACACATTATTTTGCGAGCAGCGATAAGCCCTTGTGGCCTAATGGATAAGGCATCGGTCTCCTAAACAGGGGATTGCGGGTTTCACTCCAGCCGAGGGTATGTTGGCTTTAAATGCGATGATTGCTGTTTTTCTTTTCTCACAAAACCTTGAATATATTATATTAGTATCATATAAAACCTAGCAAATATTCATTTCTACGATAAATGAATCAGAAAACAGATTCCATAAAAAGAAAAAAAAATTCATTGTATATGTTTCCACACTCATCCCCTTAAGATTTTCGTCTGGAAGAAGAGATAACCCCTCGTGGCCCTATGGATCAAGCATCGGTCTCCTACACGTGGTATTCCCTGTTCGACACCCGCCGATGGTATGTCGTCATTTTTTGCGACCATTGCACTTCTTCTTGTGACACGAAACTCTGAACATTTTATATTACTATCGTATAATACCTAGAAAATATTCATTTCTAAGGCAAATGTATTTGAATGAAATACCATTATAAGAAACTTAAAATTTCATTACATTTGTTTCCAAACTCATCCTCTTAAGACATTCGTCTGTAGAAAAAAACAAGCAATCGTGGCGTCATGGATAAGTCATCGGTCTCCTAAACTGGGGATTGCAGGTTCTACTCCCGCCGAGGGTATATTTCGTTTCTTTTTGACCATTTCACGTTTCTTTTGTCACGAAACGTTATTCATTTTATATTAGTATGGTATAATACCTAGTAAATAAACATTTCTACGAAAAATTAATCTGGTAAGAGATTCAATTATAAGAAACTTAATATTTCATTACATTTCTTTCCAAACTCTTCCACTTAACACATTATTCTGCGAGCAGCGATAATCCCTCGTGGCCTAATGGATAAGGCATCGGTCTCCTAAACCGGGGATTGCGGGTTCGACTCCCGCCGAGGGTATATTTCGTTTCTTCGCGACCATTTCACTTTTCTTTTGTCTCGAAACCTTATTCATTTTATATTAGTATGGTTAAATACCCAGTAAATAATCATTTCTACGGCAAATTAATCTGGTAAGAGATTCAATTATAAGAAACTAAATATTTCATTACATTTCTTTGTAAAATCTTCCACTTAACACATTATTCTGCAAGCAGCGATAAGCCTTCTTGGCCTAATGGATAAGGTATCGGTCTCCTGAAACGGGGATTGCGGGTTCGACTCCCGCCGTGGGTATATTTCGTTTCTTTTTGACCATTTCACGTTTTTTTTGTCACGAAAACATATTCATTTTATATTAGTATGGTACAATACCTAGTAAATAAACATTTCTACGACAAATTAATCTGGTAAGAGATTCAATAATAAGAAACTTAATATTTCATGCCATTTCTTTCCAAACTCTTCCAATTAACACATTATTCTGCGAGCAGCGATAAGCCCTCGTGGCCTAATGGATACGGCATCGGTCTTCTAAACCGGGGATTGCGGGTTCGACTCCCGCCGAGGGTATATTTCGTTTCTTTTTGACCATTTCATGTTTCTTTTGTCACGAAAACTTATTCATTTTATATTAGTATGGTATAATACCTAGTAAATAAACATTTCTACGACAAATTAATCTGGTAAGAGATTCAATTATAAGAAACTTAATATTTCATTTCATTTCTTTCCAAACTCTTCCACTTAACACATTATTCTGCGAGCGACGGTAAGCCCTCGTGGCCTAATGGATAAGGCATCGGTCACCTAAACCGGGGATTGCGGATTCCACTCCCGCCGAGGGTATAATTCGTTTCTTCGCAATCATTTCACGTTTCTTTTGTCACGAAACCTTATTCATTTTATATTAGTATGGTATAATACCTAGTAAATAAAAATTTCTACGACAAATTAATCTGGCAAAAGATTCAATGATAAGAAACTTAATATTTCATTACATTTCTTTCCAAACCCTTCAACTTAACACATTATTCTGCGAGTAGCGATAAGCCCTCGTGGCCTAATGGATAAGGCATCGGTCTCCTAAACCGGGGATTGCGGGTTCGACTCCCGCCGAGGGTATGGTCTTTAAATGCGACCATTGCTGTTTTTCTTTTCTCACAAAACCTTGAAAATATTATATTAGTATCATATAAAACCTAGTAAATATTCATTTCTACGATAAATGAATCAGGAAAAAAATTCGTTGTATATGTTTCCTCACTCATCCCCTTAAGATTTTCGTCTGGAAGAAGAGATAACCCCTTGTGGCCGTATGGATCAAGCATCGGTCTCCTACCTGTTCGACTCCCAACGATGGTATGTCGTCGTTTTTTGCGACCATTGCACTTCTTCTTGTGACACGAAACTCTGAACATTTTATATTACTATCGTATAATACCTAGAAAATATTCATTTCTAAGGCAAATGTATTTGAATGAAATACCATTATAAGAAACTTAGAATTTCATTACATTTGTTTCCAAACTCATCCTCTTAAGACATTCGTCTGTAGAAAAAAACAATCCCTCGTGGCCTCATGGATAAGTCATCGGTCTCCTAAACTGGGGATTGCAGGTTCGACTCCCGCCGAGGGTATATTTCGTTTCTTTTTGAGCACTTCACGTTTCTTTTGTCACGAAACCTTATTCATTTTATATTAGTATGGTATAATACCTAGTAAATAAACATTTCTACGACAAATTAATGTGGTAAGAGATTCAATTATAAGAAACTTAATATTTCATTACATTTCTTTCCAAACTCTTCCACTTAACACATTATTCCGCGAGCAGCAATAAGCCCTTGTGGCCTAATGGATAAGGCATCGGTCTCCTAAACCAAGGATTGCGGGTTCGACTCCCGCCGAGGGTATATTTGGTTTCTTCGCGACCATTTCACTTTTCTTTTGTCACGAAACCTTATTCATTTTATATTAGTATGGTTAAATACCCAGTAAATAATCATTTCTACGTCAAATGAATCTGGTAAGAGATTCATTTATAAGAAACTAAATATTTCATTACATTTCTTTCCAAAATCTTCCACTTAACACATTATTCTGCAAGCAGCGATAAGCCTTCTTGGCCTAATGGATAAGGCATCGGTCTCCTGAACCGGGGATTGTGGTTTCGACTCCCGCCGAGGGTATAATTCGTTTCTTCGCGACCATTTGACGTTTCTTTTGTCACGAAACCTTATTCATTTTATATTAGTATGGTATAATACCCAGTAAATAATCATTTCTACGGCAAATGAATCTGGTAAGAGATTCAATTATAAGAAACTTAATATTTCATTCCATTTCTTTCCAAACTCTTCCACTTAACACATTATTCTGCGAGCAGCGATAAGCCCTCGTGGCCTAATGGATAAGGCATCATTCACCTAAACCGGGGATTGCGGATTCCACTCCCGCCGAGGGTATAATTCGTTTCTTCGCGATCATTTCACGTTTCTTTTGTCACGAAACCTTATTCATTTTATATTAGTATGGTATAATACCTAGTAAATAAACATTTCTACGACAAATTAATCTGGCAAAAGATTCAATTATAAGAAACTTAATATTTCATTACATTTCTTTCCAAACTCTTCAACTTAACACATTATTCTGCGAGCAGCGATACGCCCTCGTGGCCTAATGGATAAGGCATCGGTCTCCTAAACCGGGGATTGCGGGTTCGACTCCCGCCGAGGGTATGGTCTTTAAATGCGACCATTGCTGTTTTTCTTTTCTCACAAAACCTTGAAAATATTATATTAGTATCATATAAAACCTAGTAAATATTCATTTCTACGATAAATGAATCAGGAAAAAAATTCGTTGTATATGTTTCCTCACTCATCCCCTTAAGATTTTCGTCTGGAAGAAGAGATAACCCCTTGTGGCCGTATGGATCAATCATCGGTCTCCTACCTGTTCGACTCCCAACGATGGTATGTCGTCGTTTTTTGCGACCATTGCACTTCTTCTTGTTACACGAAACTCTGAACATTTTATATTACTATCGTATAATACCTAGAAAATATTCATTTCTAAGGCAAATGTATTTGAATGAAATACCATTATAAGAAACTTAGAATTTCATTACATTTGTTTCCAAACTCATCCTCTTAAGACATTCGTCTGTAGAAAAAACAAGCCCTCGTGGCCTCATGGATAAGTCATCGGTCTCCTAAACTGGGGATTGCAGTTTCGACTCCCGCCGAGGGTATATTTCGTTTCTTTTTGACCATTTCACGTTTCTTTTGTCACGAAACGTTATTCATTTTATATTAGTATAGTATAATACCTAGTAAATAAACATTTCTACGAAAAATTAATCTGGTAAGAGATTCAATTATAAGAAACTTAATATTTCATGACATTTCTTTCCAAACTCTTCCACTTAACACATTATTCTGCGAGCAGCGATAATCCCTCGTGGCCTAATGGATAAGGCATCGGTCTCCTAAACCGGGGATTGCGGGTTCGACTCCCGCCGAGGGTATATTTGAATTCTTCGCGACCATTTCAATTTTCTTTTGTCACGAAACCTTATTCATTTTATATTAGTATGGTTAAATACCCAGTAAATAATCATTTCTATTGCAAATGAATCTGGTAAGAGATTCAATTATAAGAAACTAAATATTTCATTACATTTCTTTCCAAAATCTTCCACTTAACACATTATTCTGCAAGCAGCGATAAGCCTTCTTAGCCTAATGGATAAGGCATCGGTCTCCTGAACAGGGGATTGCGGTTTCGACTCCCGCCGAGGGTATATTTCATTTCTTCGCCACCATTTCACGTTTCTTTTGTCACGAAACCTTATTCATTTTATATTACTATTGTTAAATACCCAGTAGATAAACATTTCTACGACAAATTAATCTGGTAAGAGATTCAATTTTAAGAAACTTAATATTTCATTACATTTCTTTCAAAACTCTTCAACTTAACACATTATTTTGCGAGCAGCGATAAGCCCTTGTGGCCTAATGGATAAGGCATCGGTCTCCTAAACAGGGGATTGCGGGTTTCACTCCAGCCGAGGGTATGTTGGCTTTAAATGCGATGATTGCTGTTTTTCTTTTCTCACAAAACCTTGAATATATTATATTAGTATCATATAAAACCTAGCAAATATTCATTTCTACGATAAATGAATCAGAAAACAGATTCCATAAAAAGAAAAAAAAATTCATTGTATATGTTTCCACACTCATCCCCTTAATATTTTCGTCTGGAAGAAGAGATAACCCCTTGTGGCCCTATGCATCAAGCATCGGTCTCCTACACGTGGTATTCCCTGTTCGACACCCGCCGATGGTATGTCGTCATTTTTTGCGACCATTGCACTTCTTCTTGTGACACGAAACTCTGAACATTTTATATTACTATCGTATAATACCTAGAAAATATTCATTTCTAAGGCAAATGTATTTGAATGAAATACCATTATAAGAAACTTAAAATTTCATTACATTTGTTTCGAAACTCATCCTCTTAAGACATTCGTCTGTAGAAAAAAACAAGTCCTCGGGGCCTCATGGATAAGTCATCGGTCTCCTAAACTGGGGATTGCAGGTTCGACTCCCGCCGAGGGTATATTTCGTTTCTTTTTGACAATTTCACGTTTCTTTTG
>OU015499.1:25743960-25883394 GCA_907164885.2 Dolomedes plantarius | reverse complement strand
CACCACAGTTGAATGCGAGGTGTTTGCCAACCTATGACAATACTGCAGTCAGCATCTCCTTTGGCTGTAGTAGACTGTATACGTCTTGCACTCAAGGCCTGAACTAACATAGTAATGGGCTTGGTTTGTTCCTTTCATTGGAAAGGAAGTTTTCCTGATAAACAGTAGCCACCATGTTCTTATTAAAGTCAATATCCACTGATATTTTACTTGATGCTCTCCGATGTTGTTCGTCTCTTTCCGTGGAGTTCGTGTCTTCATAACCATCAAAAACCACAGCTGAACTGCTGCCGTAATGGTTGATTATGTACGATACATATTGATCGCAGATGGAGGCGAAGGTGGTGTTGGTGTTCCACTTTACTCTATGAAGCAGGAAGCCGCCATCGATTACCGTGAAACTGTTCTTCACATTGATCAGTTGATTACATTTTGGAAAAGCATCAGACAGTGCTGACTTTTTGATTTTTCTCATTATCCCCTCGACGAATAGAGACATAGGGTATGGGGCTAACTCGTACGTTAGCAACTCCTCTACATCCCCTTCTTTCTTCCTGGTGATCAGAGTTCTGTGAAATAGCATCAAAGGCTCTACCACCACTACCTATCATTAACTTTCATCATATTGCTCATCGCAGCTAAAGGAACGACTGAGTCCTTCTTGGATTGTTTCACTTCTGAGAAATTCCTTCCAACAAAAGTGCTGATTGTGCTAGTTCCCATTTCCAAGGCCTGGTAGCAGTTGACGTTACTTGTTCCAATTACTCCCGTTGAAAGTGACATCAAACAATTACGTTCAGCAAAAGGCGGGTGATCAGCCAACCATTGAGCAAACTTCCTTCTGTCTAGATCATCTCTGGTTATGCGTGATGCTCGAAACTCAACATGTTGTTCTTCTCTTGCAGTATGGACGCCACAAAACATCTCAAGTGAACTTCATATTGCTGTAGCTGTGCGTGCTCCCCCAACTCATTTCGCCTACATGGAATCACTAAAGCCTCGCCCACGTGTTAATTCTCCTTCACTCTTCATGTCACACATGAGTGTCACCTCAATTGCCATGTCAGACCACACACAAGCTATTGGTGTTCCAGTTCTGTTGACAGTGAAGTATCCACGATCTATAAAATCCTGTTTAAGTTGAAGGTGGCGAGTTGTTAGTCCCAGCATGTGTTGTACATATAGATGAGTACACTTTGCATAATGAAAATGCTCGCTGTCATGGAAGTAAGGTATCATCAGTTGGGAGCATATCATATGATCTTCCCAGTTGCGCTGTGCTGCAATGAATTTTTTCCTCAAAACCACCATTTCAAAGTACTGGACCCACAAAGCTGCTGTTCGCCCATTACCTTTGAGACGTGACAATTCGTTGCTCAATTTCCACTTAATGCTGGCAAGGGAGGTATTTGTGGAAATGTGTTGTGGAGTAATTTCTACTGAGGTCTGAAGTAACTGGACTACTACTTCTTTTTCATATAGTGTGATATCTAAATTTTCCAAAATGATCTGAGCTAAAGTGACACTTTTATACATTTTGTTTTGTTTTCTTACTTCCTCCTTTGTACTACAAGTGCTCTCTATATTATGGGATATACATTATACGTACTGGTATACATAATTTATTATTTATATGGGTTATGAATACTATACGTATCTAATTAAACAGCATACAAAGTGATTAAGAGAGTTTCTGACCTTGCAAAAGAAACTTCAGTGACGAGCTTTTTACTAGCAAAATGTTGAAAAGTACCCCTAAACTTCAAAACGCTCTATTTACCTGGTGAAGATAAATTAGCATAACTATATACATTTTTGAAGGAAATCCTTCGCTATACAACTTTCTCTATCACGAATTTTCTGAGAAATGGAAGAGGAAAGAGTTAGAAGAGGAAGTTTGAAGACATACCTGAACCGCTACCACTTATTCTGAAATTATTTCATATTCAACGGCTCAGGGGACCAACCCCTAGACATTCCTGAAAAAAATCTCAACACTTTCATTTAATGCGAAATGAAAACCTAATTTGACTAGACTATAACCCCCCCCCCTTTGAATATTTCTGCGTACGCTACTGATTTTATATTAGTATCGTATAATACCTAGAAAATAATAATTTCTACGACAAGTGAATCTGGAAAGAGATTCCATAATAAGAACCTTAAAATTTCATTACATTTATTTCCACACTCATCAACTTAAGAATTTCGTATGGTAGTCAAACTAAACCCTCGTGGGCTAATGCATAAGACATCGGTCTCCTAAACCTGGCATTGCGGGTTCGAATCCTGCCGAGGGTATATCACGTTTCTTTGCGAAAATTGCACGTTTTCTTTTCTCACGAATTCTTAAACATTTTATATTATTATGGTATAATGCCTAGTAAATATTCATTTCTACGACAAATGAATCTGGAAAGAAATTCAATTATAACAAACATAAAATTTCATTAAATTTGTTTCCAAACTCATCTACTTAAGACATTTGTCTCGAAGCAGCGATAAGCCCTCGTGGCCTAATGGATAAGGCATCGGTGTCCTAAGCCGGGGCTTGCGGATTCGACTCCCGCCGAGGGTATAAAACGTTTCTTTGCGACCATTTCACGTTTTCTTTTGTCACGAAACCTTATTCATTTTATATTAGTATGGTATAATACCTAGTAAATAAACATTTCTACGACAAATTAATCTGGTAAGAGATTCAATGATAAAAAACTTAAAATTTCATTACATTTCTTTCCAAACTCATCCACTTAAGAATTTCGTCTGGAAGTAGAGCTAAGCCCTCGTGGCCTATTAGTCTTTTGTCACGAAACATTGAACATTGTATAATTGTATCGTATAAGACCTAGAAAATATTAATTTCTACGACAAATGAATCTGGAAAGAGATTCCAGAATAAGAAACTTAAAATTTCATTATATTTGATTCCACGCTCATCCACTCAATATATTCGACTGAACGCAGAGCTATGCCCTCGTGGCGTAATGGATAAGGCATCTGTCTCTTAAACCGGGGAAGGCGGGATAGAATCCGGCCGAGGGTATTTCGTCTTTCTTATCGTCCCTGGCTTGAATTCTTTTTTTACGAAACCTAGAAAACTTTATTTTAGTATGACATTAAATGTAGTAAATATACATTTCTACAACAAATGTATCAGGAATGTGATTCCATAATTAAAAAGACTTTAAATATCTTTTTATTTTATTTCCACACTCATCCACTTAAGATATTCGGATGAAAGCAAATCTAAGCCTTCGAGGCATAATAGATATGGTATCGGTCTCCTAAATCGGGGATTTCGGGTTCGACTCCCGCCGTGGGTATTTCGTGTTTCTTTGCGACCATTGCCCGTTTTCGTATGTCTCAAAACCTTGAACATTTTATATTAGTATCATATAAAACCTAGTAAATATTCATTTCTTTGAAAAATGTATCTGGAAAGACTTTCCATAATAAGAAACTTAAAATTTCCTTACATTTGTTTCCACACTCATCCACTTAAGAATTTCGTCTGAACGCAGATCTAAGCCCTCGTGGCCTAGTGGATAAGGCATCGGTCTCCTAAACCGGTGATTGCGAGTTCGACTCCCGCCTTGGGAATATAGTCTTTCTTTGCGACCATTGCACACTTTCTTTTGTTACGAAACCTTGAAAATTATATTAGTATGTTATAATACCTGGAAAATTTTTATTTATACGAAAAATGAATCTGGCAAAAGATTCCTTAATAAGAAACTTAAAATTTCATTACATTTCTTTCCACATTCATCCATAAGAATTTCGTCTGAAAGTTGATCTAAACCATCGTGGCCTAATGGATAAGGCATAGGTCTCCTATTCCGGGATTGCGAGTTCGTCTACCGCGGAGGGTATGTCGCCTTTCTTTGCTACCAATGCACGCTTTCTTTTGTCACGAAACTTTGTACATTTTATGTGTATTGTATAATACCTAGTAAATATTCATTTATATGACAAATAAATCTGCAAAGAGATTCCATAATAAAAACTTAAAATTTCATTTCATTTGTTTCCACAATCATCCACTCAATATATTCGTCTGAATGCAGAGCTAAGCCCTCGTGGCCTAATTGACCGCCGGACCGGGGATAGCGGGAATTACTCAAGCCGAGGGTATCTCGTCTTTCACCACGACCCTTGATTAAATTCTTTTTTTACAAAACCTAGAAAACTTTATTTTACTATGTCACAAAATATAGTAAATATTCATTTCTACAACAAATGAATCAGGAATGTGATTCCATAATAAAAATACTTTAAATATCATTATATTTTAATTCCACACTCATCCACTTAAGATATTCGTCTGAAAGCAGAGCTAACCCCTCGTGGCCTAATAGATATGCCATCGGTGTCCTAAACCGGTGATTGCGGGTTCGACTCTCGTCGAGGGTACGTCCTTATTTTGTGACCATTTCACGTTTTTTTTTGTCAGGAAACCTTGAACATTTTATATTAATATGTTATATTAGCTAGTAAATATTCGTTTCTACGAGAAATGAATCTGGAAAAAGATTCCATAATAAGAAACTTTAAATTTCATTACATTTGATTCCACACTCATCCACTCAATATATTCGAATGAACGCAGAGCTATGCCCTCGTGTAGGGATGCTACATCGATGTCGATGTTTTCAAAACATCGATGTTTTAAACATCGATTTATTGAAACCGATGTTTTATTAACATCGATGTTTTGTGCTCGATGTTTTACGTTGTCTCGATGTTTATTTTTAATGAAAAAGTACCGTAATAAAAAAATTTACCACGTAGCATAATTTTCACACTCAGTAAATGTAAGTCTGAATTCTGAAAAGGACGAATACAAAAGGGGGAATGATTCCTTAGCAAATAGACAAATGGCAATTAACAACCAATGAACCAATCAGAGCGCTTGGAATGTTCCTGACACTCCAGAACCTTCCATGGGGTTTTATTTTACAAATAGTATATACACGAGTGCATCCATTTAAGTTTTTGTTTTGTTCTGGTTTATATAAGTTGACGTTAATATTATTAGTAAGATGCCTCCCAAAAGTACCGTTTGGAAATATTTTTACAAAACAACCGACAAATTAGCAAAATGCAATATTTGCCTTAAGTCAAAACTTCTGGCAATACCACGAATTTATCTGGACATTTGAAGGCAAAACATGGCGGTATTTACAACGAGAATTTTGAGTCATCAATGTAGCCCAAAGCAACCAAGTTTTTGTCATTTGTGCCTGCCCAATCAGAGAGTAAAATTAAATCAGCCCCTCCCCCTCGACTAACGAAGTAACATTAATGTTAGAGGTTACTAAACCAGTTTTAAAAAATGGATGTTCTAAAACATCGATGTTTAAAAACATCGATGGTTTTTGGGCGATGTTTTATTAGCATCGATGTTTTAATATTGAATATCGATGTCGCATCACTACCCTCGTGGTGTAATGGATAAGGCATCGATCTCCTAAACCGGGGATTGTGGGTTTCGACTCCCGCCAAGGGTATGTCGTCTTTATTAGCGACCCTTTCTCTAATTCTTTTTACGAAAGCTACAAAACTTTATTTTAGTATGACATAAAGTATAGAAAATATTCATTTCTACAACAAATGAATCAGGAAAGTGATTCCATAATAAAAAATTTTAATTTAATTTAATTTTTTTTCCCACACTCATCCACTTAAGAATTTCGTCTGAAAGTAGAGATAACCCCTCGTGGCCTAATGGATAAGGTATCGGACTTCTAAACCGTGGATTGCGGGTTCGATTCCCGCTGAGGGTATGTTGTTTTTCTTTGCGATCATGGCACGTTCTCTTTTGTCACGAAACCTTGAACATTGTATAATTGTATCGTATAATACCTAGAAAATATTAATTTCTACTACAAATGAATCTGGAAAGAGATTCCATAATAAGAAACTTAAAATTTCATTATATTTGATTCCACGCTCATCCACTCAATATATTCGACTGAACGCAGAGCTATGCCCTCGTGGCGTAATGGATAAGGCTTCGGTCTCCTAAACTGGGGATGGCGGGATCGACTCCGGCCGAGGGTATCTCGTCTTTCTTAGCGCCCCTTGCTTGATTTTTTTTTTTTACGAAACCTTGAAAACTTTATTTTAGTATGACAAAAACTATACTAAATATTCATTTCTACAACAAATGAATCAGTAAAGTAATTCCATAATAAAAAGACTTTAAATTTCATTATATTTTATTTCCTCACTTATCTACTTAAGACAGCGGTTCTCAAACTGGGGGGTGCGCCCCCTTGGGGGTGGGCGTAGATGAATTTCAAGGGAGGCGTAAGTTTTAAAAAAATAAATAAAAAGTAAAACTAACTGTAATTTACTGTACTCAATTTTGCTTTTACAATGTAACCATATTGTATTTTCAACAATCAACTTTCTGAACTTGAATCTACCATGTCAGAAAAACATTCCGAAGACTTATGATGCAGTTAAGGGTTTCGTAAAGAAGATAGCTGTTTGGGAAAGCCGTGTTCAGAGTTCAGAGCCAAACTTTTCATCCTTTCTAAGATTGAACGGCCTCCTCGAGGATAAAAAAAAAATCTCCCATTCCAACAGATAAATGTATTGAAGGACCTTATATCAGAGCATTTGGTAGGTAGCATTGCAAATGAAATTGCAGAGTATTTTCCAGATATTCGTTCACAGAATTGGGAGTCTAGTTAACAAGAGAGCCTTTTAAAATCGACGTGGATGTACTTCCTGATCATATTCAGGAACAAGCAATCGACCTAAAATGTGATTATCAAGCAAACGTGGAATTCGAAAACATGGATTTTGAAAATTTTTGGTTACGCTATTTTCCTGTCTACCCAGAAGTTGCTTTGGAAGCTTTGAGGTTTTTAGTGCAATTTTCATCCACATATCTCTATGAATATCGATTTTCATCATTAGCATACATAATGTCAAAATATCGATCAAAGCTGGACATTGAAAGTGACATGAGGTGTGCTTTTTCACAGTTACAACCTAATATTCAAAGACTTGTCAAGGACAAACAATTTCAGACCTCTTATTAATGTTGTGAAAGTGACTGGCTTTTACATTCCAAACTCACCTAGATCCTTGATTACTTCAAATATATTTGATCTGAATTTAATTCTTTGATTTTCTATGTTCTAATAATATTATGCTCCAAATTAAGATATGTGTAGTAATATTAAATTTTGTGTATCAAATTATCTATTCTATATTTTCATTTAATAACCAGCTTCAGTTTCAAATTCCGATTGTACTACTTTTATTGAACACATATGGTGTTGGTAGGGGGGGAGGGAGGCTTGACCTCACATCAGTGTTAAAAGGGGGGCACAGAGCCTGAAAGGTTGAGAACCCCTGATTTAAGACATTCGTCTAAATGCGGAGCTAAGCCCTCATGTTATAATGGATAAGGCATCGGTCTCCTAATCCGGGGAGTTCGACTCTCGTCGAGGGTATGCCGTGTTTCTTTGCGACCATTGCACATTTTAGTTCCTAACGAAACGTTAAACACTTTTTATTAGTACGGTATAATACCTAGTAAATATGCATTTCTACGACAAAGGAATCCGGAAAGAAATTCCATAATAAGAAACTTAAAATTTCATTACATTTGTTTCCACACTCATCCACTTAAGACATTCGTCTGCTCACTAAAAATGAGATGCCGTTTTGTGTGGGTTACCAAAACGCAAGTATGGCTCGAATAGCTCGGAAATACTGCAGGTTCCCAATTTTTCAACATTTTCGCAAAACATGTATGGTTCCGAACTTTACGAGCATATCTGGCGAGCTGTAAGAGTATTAACTTTTTTTTTCACGGTGCGAAGGCTATTGTGATTGGCTTAATCCGAACGAGCTCATTTCAAGATGGCATCCGACGGAAAGAAGTTGTTGGCGATACTGTACAAGTAAGTTTTCTCATATCTTATAATTTAGTTCCTATCAGTCTTTATTTAATACTCGATGCACAGTTACCCTTATTGTGTTATTTTTATATGTTTAGATCTTTTCTTCCAAATTGCAAATAAATTTATCAGTCTTCAATGAAATTGAATGCTCCAGTTAGGGCTAATGATCTCACCAAGTGTTTTGAAAACAAACCAAATATATTTATGCCAGACTAATAGAAAATAACGTTTATGAAAAACTTCGTTGATTTCAATTTGGCTTTCTCTTTTCAATAACTGGGCATGTCAGAATTTCCATAAAATTTAAATTTATTTGAACTTGTATGTGTGTGTAAATTAATACCAAGGATGTATTTGAATGTATAACAATGCGCATGTATATATATGTATGTCTGTATAATTTTTCTGTTAATATTTTTTTGTTTATGATTATTTATGGTCAATATACATAGTTTCTTATGTTGTTATTCAGATTTTATTTATTTACATGAAATTAAATGTCTTTTCCTACTTATTTATTGTGTATATCTGATGAAAATTTAGCAAAACGTTCTAGTTAGAAGTGTTGCATATGCTAAGTAAATAAAATTGATGGTTATTGCGCATTTAAATAATTTAAGTTTTAAATTTCCTCATTATAAATTTGTATTGGGTTAGTGATATCAGCAAGTGTTTTGAAAACAAACCAAATGTGATATTTTATGTTAGACTAACAGAAAGTAACACTTATGAAAAACTTCGTTGATATCATTTTGGCTTTGTTTTTTTCAAAAACTGGACATTTCAGAAATTTCCTTAAAATTTTAATTTATTTGAACTTTTATGTGTATGTAAATTAATATTATATATATATGTATAACTGAACAGCGACGAGAACCAATATTTACATATTGTAATATGTAATAGTTTCTTTTTGTTATGTAAACTTTTTGATCTGTGTGTAATAAAATATTTCTTTTAGATTTAATCAATAATATATGAACTCATATTAATAAATAGTTTCAAAGTACTAACTTTCTCTCTGTAGATAAGGATAATTTACAACATTGTTTCAAGACACAAAATCAGAACTTTCTTTCAGTAAAATTTATATTTGTATATTTTGCTTTGTTTAATTTTTCGTTGATTTTGTGAAAGTCGGTCTTAATTTTACATTTATGCTTATGGCGGGACCAATCGTAGCCGTGAGTAAACTGATGGCAAAATCAAGCGTAAGACCGTTAAATTTTCGCCCGCTACAACCAGCAGTTTGCGATTTCTTTGGATTTTCTATCGGGGATTATTTGGAAAGGCAAGATTATCGGAGTGTAGTGCATGACCCCCTATAGAGAGAGGGTCAATACAATCCCTCAAACTGTCAACCTAAGGAGGGGGGGAATTCTCGAACTGTCAACTGGACTCCTCCCACCACAAGAGTCGGGAAGTAGTTCAAATGGGAAAGGAGATATTTTTTTTTAGTACATAGTTTTAGTCTGAAAGCAGACCTAAGCTCTCGTGGCCTAATGAATAAGGCATCGGTATCCTAAACCGGGGATTGCGGGTTCGACTCCCGAGGGTCTGCCGTCTTTCTTTGCGGCCATTGCACATTTTTGTTTCTAACGAACCTTTAAACATTTCATATTAGTATGGTATAATTCCTAGTAAATATTCATTTCTACGGCAAAAAGTATCCGGAAAGAGATTTCATTATAAGAAACTTAAAATTTCGTTACATTTGTTTCCACACTCAATATATTAATCTGAAAGCAGAGCTAAGCCCTCGTGTCTTAATGGATAAGGCATCGGTCCCCTAAACCATTGACTGCGGGTTCGACTCCCTTCGAGGGTATGTCGTCTTTCTTTGAGACCATTGCATGTTTTCTTTTGTCACAAAACCTTGAAAATTTCGTTTTAGAATGTTATAATATCTATTAAATATTCATTTTTATAGCCAAAGAGCCAGTATTGTGTTTTCATATCAATAAAAATTAAAATTTCATATCTTCATTTTCTGTACTCATACATTCATTCCATTCGTCTGAAAGCAATAATAAGTCCTCGTGACGTAATGGATAAGGCTCCGGTCTGTTATTAATAAACTATAATTTATACTTATTTATATTTATTTATAATAATAATCTGTTATTATAAATTATAAATAATAATATTTATTACTAATCCATTTACCTCTACCTTTTGGTATGAGATTTTTAATCAGTCAAAAACGTAGGGAATGCACTGTATGAAAAGGCTCAAATCTCAATATTTTATTTATCGAAAGAAATGTTTTAGAAGATTGTTAGATGTATTCATTCGATTCTTTCTTTTAGTAGCCTTAGTGCAGATTTTACAACCAAAAAACGGCCTTTATGAAATAAAATCTTATGATATATGATCAGTAAAATATGGGCATTTCTGCACATAAGGGAAATTATTGTTGACCATAATTTTGGGTTGAATTTTTCATCTAGAAAAAAGAGATAAAGTTGCATGCACAAACAAAGGTAGATAAGAACTCTTTTTATGGCCCGGCAGAAAAGCATCCAAACCTAAAAAAATATAAAAAAAGTCACTAAAAAGAGTACGAAAAAAATGCCAGTTTCACAGTCAAACGATTTTTGAAAAGTCATTTTTCTCTTTTTATGACCGTGGATATGGGTTGCCCTAGCAACGAATGCCGCTCTCGAATTTATGCTAAACAGTCGTGCTTTCAGTGTTCAAGATATGCAGGGAAACGGTGAAATGGGGGGAGAGGCGACAGAACTTTTTATCGCCCATAGCATCAATGATTTAAAGGTCGCCGGAACGATTCTTTAAACACTGTTTCAAGAGTGTGTGCTGAAATCATTTTTGTTGCCAAATATTCTGCATTATGTTGATAAAAAAACTATTCACACTTTTTTGTTTGTTTATTTGGAAAATGTTTAACATGGTTAGGTAATATTAAAAGTGAGGGCATTTTTGGATATTATCGAGTAATGAAAAATGTGATTTAGAGGCATGTTTTTTGTTATAATATGAACATTTCGTCGAGTGATAAATGCTCTTATGATGTCACTAAAGGAAAGAATTTCAAGGGAATAGCATAGTTTTTTCCCCACAAAACGATAAATGAATTGTATGTTAAAAATATTTTTTTATGGTATTCAACTTAAACTAGAGATATATTTTAGTATGGCTACATTGTTCATTTTTTAGCCTTATATCAGCACTTAACGTGTTGTTGTGGTTGTTGCCAATGCTTCGCGACCTAGCGCCAGCTAGATCAAATCCATGAGTCCGTACACCCTAGCAAAGTCAAGTACCAAAAGTGGACACGAGAAGAGGTCGTCAAGCCCAAACAATCGAGGGTTCAGGAGAAGCCGGATTCTCCTTACACTTAATACAATTTGGGAAGACCCTGCTACCATATTCAAAAGTCATACATTTTAAATGGCCACTGATAAGAAGTGGGGTAGTCGTTTGGTCAGATCTGTCTCCCAGAAACTCTAGGGCAGCTCCCGGGCGCTTCGGGCCATACCAGTGATTGACTGGAGGGGTGAGCCAATCATGCCTGTCTTTATTCTTTCTCACTGAGAACAACTCGAGGAAGCTGATGGAATAGTCAGTTCTCTCTCTCGGCGGAGCCCCTCTTAGCTAAGCTATCAACAACTTCATTTCCTGTGACATCAACATGGGTGGGAATCCAATGGAAGTGAACATTCCGATTCTTGGCCAAGTGTATCAACTTATCGAGTATTTAAGTACCGACGTAATCATTTCGATTCCAATCCTGTGGGAGTTGTATTGAGCTTCGGCTGTCAATAAGGATCCAGACGTCACCGGAGCCGTATGTTTGAAGGATTGCCTGTAACCCCTCATTAATAGCTATTAGTTCGCTCCTGAAGACTGAGCAGTTATCTGGATTACGTCTAGAAAGCTCAATAGAATAACCCTCGATAAAAATGCCCAGAGTGGTTTAGCTCATTTCTACTGCCATTCGTGTACATCCTGATGGCAGCACTTAACGTAAATTGCTTTACAATAAATATAGTTCTTAAGGTGATGTTTATCATTCTGTTTCTGTAAACTCTCTATTTAGAAGTTGATCGATTAAAATTTAACGAGTAACACAAGTGTGCGTTACAGAATGAGGCAAAATAAAATATGCTTCCTTTATGCTTAATTTCGGTTTCAATAAGAGAATTTTATTGCATATTATAACTTTACTATATTGCATTACATTTTATCTTTCACTTCCCCAAGCACGTACAGATAATACTGAACTCTAATAGATGTAAACCGTCATAAACGGAAATATCAAAGAATGATGGCAGATCAGAGTCATTTTTACCATGTTTTTTTTAACTTGCTTTCTTGTTTATGTGTTTGTTTGTGTGTGTTTGTCAAGTACAAATCTTGCAATCGATTTTTAACTAACTTCCCGACTAGCTAGACATTTTGAAATTTTTAGAATACCTCAGAACACGATGACAATACATTTTTAATCCTTTCAGCCATCTTTAAGCAGAATACATAATTAATTTTCAGTTATTTTCAGTTATTTTGTTTTGTAGGACTGGTGCAGCCATCTATGGCCGGACGGGGACGAAAAGTTAAATGCGATGTTAACTTCCAATTAACTTCATTTTCTTTCAAGTTGATGGTATTAATCATCAAAAATTTTAAAAAGTATGTATTAATACCTAGAATTGTCAAGTTTATAGATTCAACAGAAAATTAAAAACATGTATAATAAAAGTTCTTTTTATCTTGCAATTAGTTTTTCATAAAGCTCAGCTGAGCGAAAATTTATAAAAAACACTAAAGCTTCAAAACAATTTTAGTGATTTTAAGGTTGTTCTCGCATTTTCAAATACCAAGGCAATAAAATTGTCTGGTTTTAAATTTGGTAGAGTAGGTTTACCTTCAGGTATCATCCTACACTGAAATGATTGTTTTGGTGCAAAATTCGATTTTTTTCTTTTATTACTCTATTTCAAAGGCCAATCTTTTAGGATTCTAATACTTCTTCTACTTTTGTTTGTACGTTCATTGATGAGAACATGTGGCCAATTTGTAAACCGAAAGCTATATTAAAAGACCAGAAGTAGCATCTTTAAATGCGTTTTCCAGAAAAACTAATTTTTCAGTACTTTTTAAACGAGAATGCTAATAATTTAAAAACTTTCAATATTTTCAATGAAAATTTGCAGTAGTGTTTTACATACTACTAACGATGTTTTGAACCTAAAATCTAAGCTATATGCGTTAATTTAAACATTCTTCAAGTACCTGTACTTATAAAAAAATAATTAACAAAACAAGTGATTTTTCCCTTCTTTGGTCTATTTCGGTGATTTTGAAAAAATTGTAAACTTTTACTCAGAACACAGGTATGTCACAGAAGTATATAGTATAAAGGAAATTCAACATATATTTAGTTGAACTGAGTGGTAAGGTCTCTAGCATAAGCACTCAATTGTATTAAAAATTAGTAAAAAATTCCCCCTATATTTTTAAATGTTATGAACATTTTTACCAAAATTCTATTGTAGTCATGATTTTATAACACATTGGTCTAAAAATATATGTATTAATCAGTACTGTATATTTTTGAAAAAAGGGGCTCGAATGTAGGCAGATACCTTAAGCTACGGTAATTCTAATGTAAAGCATCGACCTAAAGCAGTTTAATTCATGTAAAAAAAAATCCCAGTAACTTTTTTTGTTTTCATTAATATGTCTCGGGCAGTATTTTTCCAAATATTGTATTCACAAAACTAAATTACATAAAATTCTTGTGTTTTAATGTTCTATTTGACATCCCTTATTCTGAATGATCTTTCGACACCGCAATTTCTAGGAAATAATGCCTTTTGAGTGTCAGAAGAGGTTTTCTATCCCATTCCTCTGAACAGCTTTCCAGAGTCCTGTACGGGTTTGGGACTACGTTGGATAATGCAGATTTTAAAAGTCCGAAAGCACAAATCCATTGGTGATACATCGGGAGATTTAGTAGGGATATCAGTGAAGGGTATGGCCCTTGATACCAGTTTTTTGTTCCATTTCTTTAGGAAATTACTGTGGATTTGATGTGTGACTGCTAGCTTTGTCTGATGGAGTCTCACAGATTGGCACTGTGGGTAAAGCGATGGTATTTCATTCAGAAAATTGGCGATAAAATATGTTCCTGATAGTATTTGGAGTTAATCTTGACATTTTTTTCCACTCTCTTTATTTTTAACTTGCCATTATAAGAAAAACCAGCAAACAATCATGAATCCCTTAGAAAACTTTCTTTCGATTCTTTGAACCATGTACTAAATTTTTTTTTTTTTTCGCCCTGTTATATAATAAATGGCTCTTTTTTTGTTGCAATCATTTAAATACACCCATGATTCATCTATTGTGACAATTGTTTTCCATTTTTCTTTGGATAAGTGTTTCTCATATAGAATTCTGCAGCGTGTCCTGCGTTCAGCGATATGATTTGGAAGAAGACGATGCCCATTGCGTTTTTTCGCTTAAGATTTAAATCAACGTTTATCATTTTGTTTACAGTGGACACCGAGCATTTTAATGATTTTGCAACTGTCCTTTGACTAGGGGAATTTCTTTTAACATTAAACAATGTACCTTTGCAATAGTCGAAGATGTCCGTTTTTTCCTTGGATACTTGTTTGGAATTTTTGTCCCACTTGAGGCTCCAATTTGACGTTTTTTTCCTTTCTTGTTGACGATATTACTTATCGGCGCTTTAGATATAAACACAGATATGTTGCTGTTGGCCAATGCGGGGCAATTGTCCATTATGCTACTGTGTATTAATCATATTGAATCCGCTCATCTCAATCTTAACCTATGGGGAAATTCGACAATATTACGGCTGCAGCAGCTTTCGCTTATACGCCTTGTAGAACCTGAAGACCAGTTGCCAAGTAGACAATTCTGTATATTCAGCCGTGGTTATGCAAACTTTTCAGGTAATTAGTATGAGCCTGGCGCCGGAGGGACAGTACTAATCTGCCGACCAATTTCGAACAACCCGGGGACCCATAACAGCTGAGGAAATTATCTACTATTTACAGCTACATAAATTCCGATAATCGATAAAAATGGTATCTTCAGACTGCCTGAAACTTTTCTGCATCTTGCAAAAGGATTTATTTTATAAATTCTGTTCACCAAAGGAATTTAGGAGCGTTTAACACACACTACACCAGATTTCCCCCCCCCCCCAATTATTTCAATTTTTAAATATTATTCACATTTAAAAAAAAAACCAAAAACGGCCCTAAGACGTAAAATTTCTTTCTCTATTACGGAGTGTAGTTTTTTTTAAATCTTTAAATCCAAGTCAGCAATACTTGGACACATTTTCGCCGTAGGTTAACATTGAGGTGAACGAATCTAATAGGGTTAGTACTCAGCAACCTTAAGATATTCGCCCTTAATGCACGAGAATCGTTGGTTGCTTTCAATAGTGCCACCGTATAGGTAACAACACCACCCCATAGTTCCACCTCCATTTTAAACGAGCACCTCCATGGGATAACATAAAGATAGATGACAGAAAGCAGACAGTAATTATATATAAATTTTGTATGCATTTTCAACTACAATCTATATATATAAAACAGTTTCGTGACTGACAGACTGACAGATAATTCACAGACCAAACCGCTGGACCTAAAGGGCTGAAATTTTGCACGGCGATTCTCCTTATAGTGTAAGGGTGCACTAATCAAGATTTTTAGAAAATCTTCTTAGATTTTTTAAATTAAATTTTTAAGCTGTTTTTGTAACTTCTTTAAGTTTATATTTAAAATAATAATTTGTAAGGTTATAAAATTTATTTAACCAGAAAGATTATGAAATGCGTTTAAATGAAATTTTTTCGAATCTTTTACCTTCATTTCTGATTTTTGGTGAATTTTTTAAGATTAATGTTTAGAATTTAATCAAATTAGTATGTTTTATAGATATTAAATATACAAATTAATTGCATACATTGGCCGTTGTATTTAACTTGAATATTTTCTTCTACATTATTTCATCTATAAAAATAGCCGTTACGTGTTTTATAAATATTTTTTTTGTTGTTTTTCTTTTAGCATTAACTGCATACATTGACTGTTGTATTTATTTGAATGTTACTCTGTATCGAAGCACGCGTATTCGAGCTAGTTCTATTATATTTCTTTGTAATCCAATAATGATAACTGAAATTCATATTTGTAAATTTATTTATATAAATACAGTTATAATTAAGTACATAAATATATCAAACGTATTTAATAATTCATTGGAGTGTTGGTTTAAATTAATTAGACACAATCCGGCTATCTACTCTATACTCATAATTTATTCTCTCTGAAATACAAAAAAAAGTGACAAATCTTCGTCTACAGTACAGAATACTCTCTATTACAAATTGAAATTGTTGTATAAGAGTATAACTTCAAAGAAAACGTTTGTTTGAACTGATAATACATATTGTTGCTATCTTTACAACATTTATTAAATTATTCCGTTTGAAATACGAACAAAAATACATGCGAAAAATTTATGTTTACAGTTTAGAAATAATCTCATTACAAATTGAAAAACTGTCTCAAGTTCTTTAATTCATTCCAGCTCTTCAGTAAATAATTCTCGTTCTTTAATTATTCTACCATGATGCATAGTTTATGTGTTTCCATGCGTTTAGAGCATGTTTTTTTTTTGTTGACAAAAACACTCAACGAAATACCCAATAATTATGTAAAAGTGATCAAAGTGTCGCAACTTTTTAAAGCGAAAATTAACATCTTGCTTCATTCATAAAAATGTACGTGAAACTATTTAAATATTTAAATATGACATTAAACTAAATTTTTCCGTTCAATACCTTATTTTAAAAAAACATAGTTGTACTTTTTATATTTAAAATCTGATATATTAGCTATAAGCGACTTTTAACGGTATTTTTATAACTCAAATAGAAAAGGACAAACTTTTGAAAATGAATATCGATTTTTAAACAGCAAAATGAGCAGTTCATTTAAATTTTGAAATTTCCTAGAAAACTGTTAAGAAGGAATTTAAGCTGAAACATTGAAAATTCTCCAAGATTCTAGATACAAAAACAGTTCTACACAAAACTAAAGCTGATTAAAATTGATATATTAAATAAAAGAATGGATTCAAGTATCACTATAAAGTAGGTTTATAACACGCTATATTTAATGGTTTATAATAAAAAATGTATTCAAGTATCAATTTAAAGTGGTTTATAATACGCTATATTTAATGGTTTTATAATAAAAGAATGGATTCAATTATGACTTTAAAGTGGTTTATAACACCCTATATTTAGTGATCTATAATAAAGAATGGATTCAAGTATCATTATAAAGTGGTTTATAATAAGCTCCTAAAGTGTTGGATGTTTGCATAAAAATTCTATTGTTTTCTGTATCTCGTTTTCTATTTTCTTACTTTTATTTCTTATATCTAGATATTTTGTTTATCCCTGTTAAGAACGCAGACCTGCATGGAGGATAATCTGTTGGGAACCAAACGCTAAGGGAGTTTACTCATCTAAGGGAGATAACAAACGATGAGCTTCCCTTTTTACTTCTTTGTATAATTTGCCCTCATACGAAGGCATATTCCATGGAATTTTTCTGTCTTGAAGCTATCTAAGTTTACGTGTCAAATCAGGGTAGATGTGTCAAATCATGATTCGTTTTTGAGAGCATAAATTGGAACTTCTCAGTCACCAGTAAAATGTAGAAAAATTCCCCGTTTTGGCAATTCTTGTCATCTAAACCACAACATTGTAAGCCTTCCACTCCTTATCTTCTCGTCTCCACTTCCAACAAGATTAGACCCTTCATGAACACATGGCAAATATTGCTCAAAGTAAATAATTAATTATCGCTTTAAAAATGCCTATCATCCATCTGTCTATTCAAATTTTTAGACTGACTTATTCTTTGGTGCATTTTTCTTGAAAAAAAGGGTCTTTCTCTTTTTACCATAAACAGTCCTTAATGGCAAATTTCATAGATATTTAATGAAACAATCAATTAACACTTCAAAATATCAGCTGTCATTCTCCCTAGTGACATCAAAGAAGGGCTTCACTGTATTGTTCTTCTATCTTAAAAGAAAAGGGGGAAAACAGAGACTCTTTTTGCAGATGACAAGTACTGTCTTCTACAGAAAATTATATATAAAGCGCTTCAAATAAAAATGCTTCAAAACAACCACATTTCTGTCTATTAATATTATTAGATGGGCTTCACTGTTTTATTTGTTTTTCTGATAAAATGTCAGGGCAGGAGGGGAGGAAACAAACCCTCTTGTATGTTGATGCTGTACAGTCGTCTACTGGGAATGATATATTTATTTAGGGAAAGAGATTGCTTAGTTAACGCTTCAAAATATCTACTATCGTTCTGTGTATTAAAATTATTAGATGGATTTAGCTGATTTATCTACATTTTAAAAAAAATTAGGAAATCTTTCATACTTAGATCTTATTTAATCTTTCATACTTAGAGCATAGTATAATCGGAAATTAGGATAATAATATACAAGCATTTACAAATATCTCAAAAAAAACTCGAAAATCGGCATAAACACACAATGGCTGAGTTTTGGTGCCCAAAACCAAGATTTTTGCCAATCCAGGATGGAAGTGCCCTAGCTGTCATGGACGAGTTCTATTAAAGCCGTTTTAAGCTGTTGTCATGTATGCACTCATCGCTTGGACTTTGTCTTCATTTTGTTGCTCGTAATTATAAGTGCGGTTATTAATGATTTTCTGGGGTATCCGTATAGAAAAAAAAAGCTTTACTTTAAAAATCGTCAACCGTTTTCAGAGCTGCAAGATTATGGTGGCCACACGTCAGAAGAATTAACTGCCGAAAGCACATTCAGTAGCAATATACTTTGTGTTTCATGAAAATACAGTGCTTGTATAAAACTATATCAAAAATCAAATTCATTGTGAATAAAGTACTCACAGAGCAACAAGGATGCATATCATTGCAGTCTTTATGAGAAACTTGAAATTCTTTTATTGTTTATTTTTTGTCTAAAGTTATGTAAACTGGCGTAATCCGTGACTTTCAAATATATCGTTCCCCTGTTTACACGTTTTTGCCATCAAAAATGTTTATTTTATTCTATGATTTTCGTAAAAAATATGCAATAAAACCTCGTTT
The DNA here is from genome assembly GCA_907164885.2 of Dolomedes plantarius. Classification (NCBI taxonomy): domain Eukaryota; kingdom Metazoa; phylum Arthropoda; class Arachnida; order Araneae; family Dolomedidae; genus Dolomedes; species Dolomedes plantarius. Next base: position 25,864,289 of record OU015499.1, on the reverse strand, counting down.
ATCCGGCCCTCGTTGATCCGGATCTCCGGATAATCCGGATCAGATTTGTAGACAATATTTTTATTTAATGTTCACATTAGATAATAATTTTTAACTATGATAGCAAGAACGTAACTAGAAGTACGCCAAATATTCGCTTTTTAGTTTGATTTAATGTACAGTCCCTGCATAGATTGTGCAATAAATTATGGTAATAAAATGCTTTTTGTTGAGTTTAAGAAAGCTACCTGACTTACTAAACTTACCAATTCTTTGTTAAGAAATGATGTGAAACGTTATTTTCATATTTTATAATGTCTTGTAAACAATACTATGTAATTTTGTTACAAAACATATTTTTTATTGTAATAAACAGTAAGTCTCCTTAGTTAAGGATTTTGTTTTGCTTATTACCCATATTACCCGGATTTTAAATTGTACGGATTACCTATGGTCCCGGTTAGTCCGGATAAACGAGGTTTTACTGTGTATATATACTTAGTATTTATTCTAAATTGGGAATTCTTACATTATAACTTACACTTAAGACTATAGACAGCTAAGACACGTTACTTCTAATTTTGTTATCAATAATGGTTATAAATTCTTGGAGTAACACTCTAAAACACCTTTCCTTTATGATTAACAATGGATTAAGGAATTATAGAAATATAATTGAAAATGTTTCACTGACAATTTCACTCTGCAGATGGTAGTCTTCCCGCGTTTTCAGTTTGCAAGTAACCAGTCATTTCTATATTTTTTTTTCAAATTTCAACTTCCCTTTTTAATTAAAATGGCGCAAATGGGATCATAATACCCCAGAAATATAGTCCGTGCGTTACCAATGGCATGCAAGATGCGGGTTTGAACATTGTGTTGATTCAATGAGACTCATTAACAATATATCATGCACTTAATGACATGAACGGCTATAAAATGTCACGTGAGCATCATTTTAAGTAGCCTCGGGCACAACATAACTTTCGCTTTATACGGTCCTTTTAATATCTAGTGACGGATCAAACACACTAAAGACAATGTAGAAAAAAGTTAATCATGAATATCAAGAACATTGAGATCATGGACGTAATTATACTTCAAAATTTATTGCATTGGCTGTAAATTGCTTGTTTACTACTGAAGAGTAGATAAGAGGCGGGTATTAATTTTTGGTGTAATATTAAATTCAATGATTAAAAACTTCCTCGTTTTATGTGGCCGGTAATGAGAAGAATTTTATTACTTGACTTAATTTTTGATTAAAACTTTAGTACGTATATAATGCATCGTTGATTTTAATGCATTGTGAGCTTCTAATGAGTGAATATAAATCGAAAATTATACAGAATACAATTTTAGATAGCTATTAGATGTACTGAAAACTGCAGGTTATAAATAATACTGAAAATTACTGTTTTGGATGTTTTTATAACCACAAATAATTTTAAATTAATTTAAAAGCAGTATTAAGGAAGAGAAATTGAGCTATTAGATATAGATAACCTATTTTTATAAGAAGATTCTTTCATTTGTATAGTGCCGTCTCTTTCATCATGAATCTGAATTTTTGAAAATAGCAGCCAATTTTGGGTCGATGGAAAACTCGATTTGATCATTTACACATCACAACGGAATATATTTTTCTTACAGCTAATACATTTGTCAAGAGGCTCGATTCAAAATCCAGAGAAGCCGATGATAGAAAACCACACTCCAAAGACTGTCGTTACAAATGTAGAGTGACATAAATAATACTGAAAATCACTGTTTCGGATGTTTTATAACCACAAATAACGTTAAATTAATTTAAAAGCAATATTAAGGAAGAGAAATTGAGCTATTAGATATAGTTAACCCTTTTTTATAAGAAGATTCTTTCATTTGTATAGTGCCGTCTCTTTCATCATCAATCTGAATTGATGATGAAATATTCATGAGGAATCCGTTGTGATGTGTAATTGATCAAATCGAGTTTGTCGTCGATCCAAAATTGGCTGTTATTTTCAAAAATTCAGATTGATGATGAAAGAGACGGCACTAAACAAATGAAAGAATCTTCTTCTAAAAAATAGATTAACCTTATCGAATAGCTCAATTTCTCTTCCTTAATATTGCTTTTAAAATAATTTGAAGTTATTTCTGGTTAAAAACATTCAAAACAGTAATTTTCAGTATTAATTATGTCATTCTACATTTGTAACGACTGTCTTTAGAGTGTGGTTTTCTATCTTCGACGTCTTTGGATTTTGAATCGAGCCTCTTGACAAATGTGTAATCTATAAGAGAAAGATTTTAAAGTGAATTCAATATCTCATACTAATCTTTTTACTGTGTGTGTACCGCAAGTATTATTTAACGTATTAACTTTTCTCAGATGGACCTGGATATTTTTTCTATGCTTCCTAACGGTTAACATATATTAATTCCAACGTTCAGGTGTAAACTTTAACGGCCATCTGCTTGGAGTGAGAATTTATCTCACATCTCAGCGACTTTAGCCACAGTTTTGTCCACTGTGCGATCTCGTCGATTAAATTGAAACTAAGATTTCCATTTCTCACACTGTCTTTGTCGTCTAGGAATCATCTCCCAACAAAAAATAGCAGTCGAATATTTTCTGTATCGTGCAGATCTCAACACTTAGAAACTATTTTTTTTTGTTTCTTACAAGGCAGGCTGTAACAGACAACAACCCTTTGACTGCATACATACATGATGGTAAACCCAAACGTACAAATATGGAATATTAAAAGATGAACATCCTTAACAGGTAAAGAATTGCATGCAAAATATTCAAATACTACAAAAAAAATACTAAAATGAGAGGCTGACAGAGAAGACATTAGCTCTGGTATATAACAGAAATGAAAACAGTTGTCTGGATATCTGGAAGTCTCTCACAATACAATAGCTTCGGCATGTCTTGCTGAGTACATATCTGGATAAGCGCCATTCATCTCTGCGCTACGTGGGTATGTGGAAATGCTAACGATTCCAGTGCGAGTAAGGTAAGCAAGCAAAGAGTCTCATAATCACCATTCTAAAGTCAGAGATCGCTAAGTTTCTGATACTAGCTTGTAATAGAAAGGGATATTTTAGTCACGGTTTTCCTCTAACTCTTTCTAATAACTCAGAGAAAAACGCTCTGCTCAATATTTTATACGTAACAGAAAATCTCAGGGAAAGTCCCATCCTTACAGTGTATGTTAGATAGCCTGTTAGTCTTTCTTTGCGAGTATTCTCATTTCCCGGGATCCGGCAGTGGGAGATGATGGTATCCAATCACAGAATGGATACCATCATGACGGTTTTTTCCTAATTTAGAAAGTTCTTTGGTGTCATTCCCGCTTTTTTTCAATTTACAAGATCCTCTATTACAGTACTTGGATCCAGAAGAATGATGTTTTGAAGAAAAATATGTGAATTAACTATACATTTTCTCCCTTTAAGAAACTTTCAATGTGTCTAGACTAAAACTCGAGTAAGATTTAACAAATGCATTACTTTATAACCTCTAGTATTATACAACTTTTAATTATCGTTTAGCAGTCCCCACTGCTTGGTGGTTAGGGCATAAAGCTTCTACCATTTGGGCCTGGATTCATCTGGCTAAAGTATGGATGCTTCTAAAGTGTCCCTTCGTATCGAATATCCTGTTGGGTGCTCCCGTAATTATCCTGTAGAAATACCCCCTGGATAAGTAGCTGCAGCATTGTGAAAAAATATTTATTCAATTTCTGTAATTTCAGAAAACGTTTTTCTAATAACTCTCAAGTAACAAAGATTAATGTGTTTAGTGTTAAAATTTCTTATTTTTCAGCAAACACAATTGAAAATAAGTTTCAGTTTGAATGCTCCTTAAGCTGTTGTTCTCAAAACAATCACCGTAGTTCAAATATATCGCAATTCGTAGTTCAAACATATCAATTAGTATCACACGTTATGTTGTTGTTGTTGTTGTTGCTAAGCCCTCTGGACTAGAAAATGCTAGACCATTAGGCTCTGCCATGTGAGCAAAAGGGAGGCAACAGTATCCTGATCTTCTGCAAGCATGCTGATGGGGATACCTAAACAGTCCACATTGGGGGAAAGGTTCTCAGGCGCAGCAGAACAGTAACAAGGGGGGAATGACTTTTGTAGAGTTCTCTTTGCGTATACTTTTTGTATGCGCCACTCCGAAGACGAACCAGGGCAGACTGTATTGGTCTAGGACTTCTAAAGAGCAAGGCCAGACTAGGGCGTTTGGCCGGATATCAGTTATGAGCAGGAGGCTCTCTCCAAGCACCATATTGCCTGGTATCAAAAACGTATTTAGCCTCCGGTACAGTTAACACGCTATGTAATATCAATTACACTATCGCAAACTCATAAGAAGGAAATTCTAAAGAATATCCGACCCGTCCGAAGGTATGCGGTGGATGTCCTGAAGACTCGTTGTACGAATGCAATCCTGCTCAGACGAGCAGGAACCACCAATTTTTTTAGTTTTTAAACGGGGCCAGGCCCAGGCTCAAGAACAGATGCTAAATTTAACTCTGATAACAAAACGAAAATTCGAGAAAACACTAAGAAAAAACCTAACGAAGCCCGAAAACAAATTTAGTTCCTAGGTCATTCCCAAGGCTCACTATTTTATTTCTATTTAGAAATTACCAAGTTTATATTCCAGAAACATAAATACTAGCACATTAAGACAGTTGAAAATTGCTTACAAAGATCAGGACATTAATTTCAACATAAGGTGACAACAATATTTACCTTTAATAAACATTGAACTGAATTACCATTTAACATTACAATTCAAATATTATCACTTCAATATGAGTAATTATTTTCAAAACAAGTAAGTTATGCGTAAATAACTTTAGTTAAATATTAGCCAACATGTTGATAATTAGAACAAACCAAACTGTTAACCAGCTGTTTATTTATATTTATTTTTATTTATTTATTTATTTATTTATTTATCTATTGTAATATTTAAATCAAAAGCTAATTGTTAAGATTTATAATTTTCTGAGCCTCATAAGAAGGAAAAAATATTTATAGGACTCTTTACAGTTTCTGTACTTTCAATATATGCTTCATCATTTGAGTAAACTTATCAACTATTTAATCGTAATCGTCACATTTAATTATGTAAACTGTTGACAACATCAAACTGAAATTATTTTGAATATCTAGTCCTACTTTAAATATTCTGATGCTAGCAAAACTCTAGAACAAGATAATGTAACTTTTACTTTAATTTAAATAGGACAGTTAAGAATATTCACACATAATCGAAATCTACTTTATGTAAAGCCGCACATGAATGCTAGAGTGGTAAACACGGGGAATTCCTATAAATTTCAGTTTAAGGAGATAAGCTTAGCCCAATCTGTTCAAACTAATTATGACTAATGTTTGTCGGAGCATCACTCCCAGTCTGCTGCATTTACGGGAAACCAAACCTGACAGGGTTCATTAACTAGCACTAATTTATATGCATATATTTCAGAAATGCTTCAAGTCCAAATAGGATCCTTCGGATAATCAGTAATTACTAACTCTGTGGACCGTAATCTTACATTTTGATCACAGCTTATCCGTGAAAATTATCGATCGTAAAACAACATATTCATTTTAATTAAAGAAAGTATGACTGAATAATTCAGATGCCACTTTGTTACTTCATATCTGATAAATTGCAAGTAGTTGGTATAAATGCATTATCTGACAGTAGTTTTTCCATTTCAGATAGCAAAAATTTCTATTTATCCGTGAAAATTATCGACCGTAAAACAACATAGTCACTTTAATTAAAGAAATTACTAGTGGACCCGTTGCTCAAAATCGAGCAAATTTTATTTGTATTTTCGAAATAACAAATCTCGTTCTAATTTACGTAACTCCATGTTTATTGAAATTTATTATTTCAGTCTTTACATCTACGTTAACGTCGGACGATGGGCGAGTGGCTACGGCGCTGGCGTTCGATACCAGAGTCTGTGGGTTCGAGTCCCACTCTTCTCATGGACGTTTGTAGCCGTTCGGAATCAGCTGTCCCTGTTCAACCCTTTCAGGGGCAACAATCTCCCCCGTTTACACGGTGCTGGTTTTTTTTAACATAAAGAATCCTAAAAAAATTTCCAATTCAAGGTTGCAAAATGTTTTTACTTCTTTAAACCGATAATAGATGGCAGTACTAACCATTTTTCTGCTCATTTAATGGTAATACATTGAATGCAAGTGAAAAAAAGGACTAGATTTAGGCGTTTGCATTGTGCAAACGGCGCCTCTCAAAGCCCTCGTGTAGCAGAAATTGACCGTTGAGCTCCAAACCAAAACTGCACCTAATTTATCAACTTTAACTCATTGTCACGGGCACTCAAACTGGACAGCCTAGTGGGATTCTTAGTAATGATAAATTTTGCAACTTCTGTCATAGACTCCTTTTCCATATTTGAGATTTCTCCTGGTTGTTGAACATCGGGGAAAAAATTTTGTTTAATTTCAATGAAGCAACTTAACGGCAAATCATGTTGTTGGCAAAACTGTTATGGAAACTTATTATACATCTTGTAGACGGGGGCAATATCTTTTTTTTTTCAAATTGACTAGAAGATTATTACTGTTAAATAATATAGTAGAAAAACGTCAAAATTCAAGTTTTCTTTTGAAGGATTAACTCATATCAAGTAACAAATGTAAAATTCAAAGATTTTTGCCGGTCACAGCCGAAGCTTATACGGCAATTTTAATGGCGAGACGTTCCGACCGCAATCCGCTCGTCTGGGACGTACTCGGAGGGCGTACGAATTATCTTCGCACCACCAACCCGTAAAACAAACTAAGTAGCCTTTACAAATTAAAATTAACTTTTCATCCGATTTGTATGGGCAACACTGCCTAGTGCCGCGCCCTTTCCTTGTTGCCTTACCTTACTGAAACGCAAAATACAGTAACCACCGCTTATAGTGATCAGTGGTTATAAGAATCAACCGTTTATAAGAATCCGTATCGCGAAAACAAAAACAAATGCATTATTTCCATGTTAAAATTTTCGCTATAAAGAATCAATCCACCGGTTTTAAGAATCAGTTTACACTCTTCGCTTTCCTTTCATTTTTCCAAAAAAGCCACTTAAACCCTCAAAAGGCACGTTCTTTCTTTCTTTCTTTTTTTTTAAGGAAGATTGATAAGATGGGATGGAATCTAGTCGTAAAATTCATCCCTTTCTTTATTAGACATAACCTAATAGTTTTCCCTTAAACGCTTTAGCACAACACTGTCCTATTAGCTTGACCCTGGACATCTTTATCCGTCCGGTTCCGATTTCACTTTTCTCCACTGACAAACAAAAATAGGGACTCTTTTTTTCCCACCTCCCACATCCTGGTTGCGGCTTCCTGGACCCTGAAACACATAAATCTTCGACGAAGTGTCCACTGTCACTTAGGCAAACATGACATTAGTAGTATTCAGCACGTTATCAAACCGTGAAACTTAAGCTAAAAGGTGAATCTTCGTCTGAGACTATTAGTATTGAAAGAGGTATAAACAGCCTCCTGAAAACTTCATTACGTCAAACTACCATAGAAAACTTTTTCTTGTTCCCTTCCTGTAGTTGAAATGTTAAAACTGTTAAGCAGGTATGTGGTAACAAATATTGGATTTTTTTCTTCTCTTACTATAATCATGTGTATCTACTTATAGGTCTAGAAATTAAGTTGTATTTTTAAAATTATAAAAAATAATTTTAATAAAAGATAATTAACGTAAATTAAAGAGTATTTTATGGTAAATTATCTAATATATGTATATATAGGTGTATGTGTGCCTGTCCATAAACCTAAATTTCGGCTATAAGAATCAACCGCTTATAAGAATCAAAAACAGTAATAACAAACGTGATTCTTATAAGCGGAAATCACTGTACATCAAACTCTGTGCACAGACTTGAATACATTCTAATGTAGACATCCGTTTGGATACATAAATACGCCAGCGGACAAAATATAATATAAATATGCGTAGGATACTTACGAAACAAATACAATTTATACACATTGCTTTACATACAATATACATATGTCTACTAAACATACTCAACACATTATTAAACGTACAGAACAATCTATACCAACATGTACACACTATTACACAAACTATTATACATATATTGTACATTAATATATTACTCATATATTGCACATACTATAGTTACATATTGAAAACAAAGGTAAAATTCAGATGATTGAAAAACATTCCCAAATTTATTTAAAGACCTCCATTTTGATACCTCAACCTGATTTTTATGTTCAGCCGCTATCGCAATATAAGTTTCCGAGTAAAAAAATCCTTATAGAAGTAATATATAAATGAAGTATTTACTTACGGAAAGACTGGTCATAGAACACCATCAACACTTCAAATGGGACACTGAAATGAGCGCTTTATGTAGATAAGGGCGATGACAATTAAAAATGTATTAAAAATGACGTGTATTTTTTAAATTTAAAAGTTCAGTATGTGAGCACTTAAAATAAATGTAAACAAAGAAGAGAGCGCGCATGCTTTTCCCGTAGACTTCACATGGTAACTTGGCGGATTCGCCACGCCCGAACGCTTGCCCCAATCGCATCTTACTCTCCGACTAGAACATCTACACGGTAATACCTTTATCCTGATACCCAAATCCTATTTTTACGTTTAGTCGTTCTCTCAAAATAGTTCTCCATGTAAAAAAATGCATATAGAAATCATATATAGATTATCCTTTAATTATGAGACAAATTAGAAGCTTTCTTTTGATAGTTTGGTAGAATTTTGTCATATGCATTTCAGTTGTATACATAGAATTTAATAAATAAAATTAAATAAAAGGCATACCAAAGAAAAATATCACTAATAAAATGTTCTTCAGGGGAAATGAAAGTAGATTTTAGTCCAAACAAATTGTTTTTCCATGCAAAAAGAAAAATGGTCTTTTGCAGACGTTTCCAGTAAAAAAAAATTATTCATTGATTCACAGAAAGATAATAAAAGCAGACGATTTTAAAATTTAAAACTTCAGAGTGATAAAATGGGGAAAAAAGCGAACGTGAATACGCCATCTAGCGGAAGAGAAAATAATTACATTTCTTCGACGCTCTACTACGCCCGAACAGTTGCCCTATTTCATTTCTCTGTTCAACTGGCACATCTACCTACCGAGACCCTTTACCTCATACCTCAACTATAAGTTTATATTCAGCCGTTCTCTCAAAAGAGTTCTCCGAACGAAAAAACCTTTTAGAAATAATATTTAGATTAACTTTAGCAGCAAAACGTTGTCATTCCACAGAGGAGTTCACCTTATAATTTTAAGACTTTGATCCGACATTATATGCGGTTTTAGTTGTTTGTTTTTTTACAATTTTGGGGGATTTTAGTGCCTATTTTAACACCCTTAAATTTTTAATTAAAAAACAAAAATCACTCTGGGTGAGCACCAGGACATTAGAGGAACCACAGGGCCGAATTTTTTGGGGTTATTAAGCCCCTATTAACCCTCTTAAAGTCGAAATTTCTTAGAGAGCACCTAGGGAATAAGGGAATCCACCATATAAAATTTCAACCTCCGAGGATTTATGGTTCCAGAGATACAGTGATCAGTCAGTCAGTGGTATTTGCCTTTTATATATGTAGGTAAAAGTCAAAATATTTCTTACAACACACCTTGGTTAAAAATAGTGAGCATAACATTAGACCTTTGTTAATATCATTACTAAATATTGTACTTGAAAATATTAAACAAGACGAAATAGTTCTAATTTTAAATATAAAAAGTTTATGTACAACACAGTTTATAATAGCTCGCATTCATTCATTCCTATAAATTTGAAACTTTAACTGCAATGAAATGTTTAGGGTAGAGGCTATTTATTGATTATTCTACTTTAAAAATGTGAATAACTACAAAATATTTCTAACCAATATTTTGTTGAATAAATTGCATAAGAAATTTGATTCCTCTGAATTATTTCAAACAGAAAGTTCCTTTACTAAATATAATGCTTTAAAATTAAAAGCAATAATTTTTCTAATAACTCACGTGTATTAAATACTATACGGTATTTCAGATTTGAGAGCAAAAAAAAATATTTCTGATAACGAATATTTATTAAATATGTTGTTATAAATATTTTATTGCAATAAAACATTTCTTATAACTGATATTTATTAAATGTAATATACAAAACTTTAGCTTAATAAAAAATATCTAGCAACGTAATGTATTAAAAATATAAAAAAAATTAAAGTATTTCTCCAGGACTTTTATTAACTCTACGATGTCTGAAATTTGATCACAATATATTTCTGACAACCTACAATTATTACATATTATTTTGTGAAATTTCATAACAATAAAGCATTTCTTGTAAGAAATATTTGTTAAATATAACATATACAAAATGACAGAAACAGAAAATTCCTAACAGCGTACATTTATTAAATAGATTAGGACAAGCGTTTAAGCTTAATTAAAGTCTTATAAAACACTATACATTTATTAAATATATTTATAAGAAATTTTTTAAATAATACATACATACATACGTACATATGTAAGAATTTAAAGGATGGGAACTTAAGGGAATTGAAAAGGGTTTTTTTTCAGAAGAAATTGGTTTAGAAGGTTAAAATAGGTTTTAGGTTAAAGAATGTCAACAGGTGACTACACTTATCGACGGTCTCAGTGCACCCTTGAACTCAACCAGCATAGGATTGTGTCAACATCAAATGTTCGAAAGCAGGAGGTTGAGTCACTCACATATCACGCGTTGTTTTTGAAGCCTTGTAAAGTTTTGGCGCGCTAAAAAAGGGGCAGAGCTTGCACGGAATTAGTCGTAAGCGGACGCTTGATGTCCTCGAACAGCCAGCTAAATGGCGCTTTCCGCCATCTTTATTTGGAATCGTTAAGTTGAAGAGAAATTGAATAATCTGCCATCCAGTATATTTTGTGAGTCGGAAGGGGCGTCGTAATTTTGATGGAGCCTAGTAAATCGTTCTTTACGAAATAAATTCTGTATCAGCATCTACCAAGTGTCTCGTAATTCCATTCAGCCCCAAACTTGCCGAATAGTCTAGATGGGTGAGAGGCAAAACGCCGTGATATATATATACATATATACAGTGTGTCCAAAAAATAATAGTGGGGTTTTAAATCGTTATAGCATCGAAACAAAGCATTGAAGAGAGATGAAGTATACGTCAAATTGAAGAGAAAATCTCCATGTGTCTTGCCTGTCCAGCAGACTTCGATGCGTGCTCCCTTATTTGCCCTGATGATGTCAAAACGATATTTAGCCTCTTTCCATACACAGTAGATAACATCCGGCGTGATAGACGAAATAGATTCAGTCCGAACAGCAATAGTGGTCCTTTATTTTAAATGGTCCAGATTTAGACCTTGAATGGAATATACTTGTGTTTTTACATAACCCCAAAAATCGAAATCCATGGGGGTAAGATCTGGAGACCTTGGGGGTCAAGAAATCCACCTTTTTCGTCCGACCCATCGCTAGAGAAATGTTTCGTTAAGAAATTCCCTAACGGTTGTGGCAAAATGTGGATGAGCTCTGTCTACAAAATATAGACAGAGCTGAGAACTGGAAAATGATAATTCTCCGTAATTTTCCGGTGCTAGTCCCGGAGTCTGTTGGAATGCAAGCTTTCACACACATAAACTTGGATAATTTTTCTTTCATTTAACGCATGACTCGTGTCTACAACATGAATTATTGCATAGCTAGTTAGCTCATCCAGAAAGTAAGTACCGTTTGCGCATATCTCCAGCGCATCTGACAGCACGAAGGTCGCGCATGCGTAGTTACATACTTCAAGCCGAGAACGAATTAGCCTAGCCATTTTGTTTGATTACGTTAACGTTCGAAGTCATTGTTTGTTGGTAATCATGTTTAAAATAGTCGATCGGCCCGCCAGCTGTGAAGTTATCAGGTTTCTGAATGCGAGAAATGTTCGACCTTGTGAAATTTATCGTCTCACCAAGAAAAATCTTGTTCACCGTCTTTTGGGACTGGCAAGCAATTTTGTCAGTGGACTGGATGGAACGAAGAACAAAAGCTTACTGTGAGACATTGAAAAAGTTACGGCGCGCGATACAGAACAAAAGGCAGGACAGTTCCTAGGGTAGCTGCCGCCCGTGTGCGAGAATAATTTGCCCCCCCCCCCCCCTCATACCATATGGATTAATTGAAATTTCTCTGAAATATTTTTACCTTAAATGAAATAACGAATTACAGATTATATTATAAATTCAGTTTATTTTTTAATTTTACAACCTAACATAATAATTATTAATGTATTGATATAATAACTCTCTGGCACTTGATAGCGCCTCATGCGATCTTGCTGGGATTAAAAATGTTTTTAGAGAACCACAAGCCTTCTGTACAAATTCTTCTTTTTCAAGTTTTCTTTTTCTGTATTGGGCCCTAGAAAGCTTTTTCGATTATCAGACATGTGTAAAAAAATGAGGTTATTTTCGTAATGTATACAAATATGAACAAAACAACACAGACAAAAAAATTAAAAATCGGGCATAGACTGCCAAACAAATTAACTTAAAACCTACCCTAGCATTGAAAACTTATATAACTTTTCAATTAAAGATTGCGCGTGTTGCTTCATATCCTCATATTGAAAAAGGGCAAATATAACTAAAAATAAATAACAGAGCTAGATAATTATAAGAATGTAGATAAAAAACAAACAGAAATCAAGCACTCGGGGCTCCACGCACCAGAGGCAAGATTCTGTAGTAGTGCCGGAACTAAACCAGAAATCGAGGTAACCGACTGGTCTCGTCATCAGGGAGCCTAACCAAATCAGTTACCTCAAGGAGAACTTTCTTAATAGGATGCAGGTATAACCAAAAGTCATCCTATGGCCCCGAGATCCCCATAGAAACAGATAGTCAAGAGCAAATGAAAAGACACGGACAATTTGCAGTAAGGGCTCAACACACCATATATGTAAGTACACATATATTCCTAATGAAACGACAAAGATGCATACATACCCTAACTCAGTGAGTGACGTTTTGGCGAAACAGCATCCAATTTTTACCCTAGTAGTTACGTCACTGTAGCAATACCACAGCGCCACACCCCAATGAAGTTAAAAAAAATATGAAAACAGAAACCCTATCCAAAACGTCTTTAAAATATACCTGAGACTAAATGCCATTTTTTTAAAACTTTTAAATTGCCGAAATTATTAGGGACCAGGATGTTCTACAATTTTTAAAGTGTAAGAATATAGATAGCATACACACGTTTGATTTTGAAAACATTTTTAAGAGTATTCCCCATGATAACTTAATGAATATCTGCTCAGAAATTTATGATGGCTATCTGGATAGTACTTTAATCTTAAAATGTGACTGGATTGATTTATGTAAATTTAATATTTTTGAAAACTACCTCTTTAATGGCATGATTTTCTTTAAACAGATAAAGGGTATCCCAATGGGTAATAGCTTTTCTAGTGCCTTTGCAAACATTTTCTTGCATTCTTACGAAACTAAATTTCTTAACTAAAATAATGTTACCGAACTTAGGTATATTGATGACCTTATAAATTTTAACTATAACGATTTGGAATTCCTTAATCAAATCAACTCAAAGGAACTAACTTTAAACAGGACTAATGAAAATAATGATTTTGCGACTTATCTGGATATAAAAATTAAAATTCAAAATAACGAATTCGAAATTGGGATTTATGATAAAAGGTTAGATTTTAACTTTGAGGTTATCACGTTTACCAATTTCCATAGCAACTTGAATTATAAAATTTATTATAATATCTTTTACTCACAACTATACAGAATAAAAAATATTTGTAATAACGATGAAGATTTTTTGGAGGCATGCGGCATTTTCGAGGAAAACCTACGTAAGAACAATTTCCCTCATAATTTCAGCAATTTAAAAGTTTTTAAAAAATGGCATTTAGACTCGGGTATACTTTAAAGACGTTTTGGATAAGGTTTCTGTTTTCATATTTTTTTTAACTTCATTGGGGTGTGGCGCTGTGGTGTTGTTACAGTGACGTAACCACTAGGGTAAAATTGGCTGCTGTTTCGCAATTACCGTCACTCACTGAGTTAGGGTGTGTATGCATCTTTGTCTTTTCATTAGGATTATACCTGTACTTGCATATATGATGCGCTGAGCTCTTACTGCAAGTTGTCCACGTCTTTTCATTTGCTCTTGACTATCTGTTTCTATGGGAATCTCGGGACCTTGGGATGTTTTTTGGTTATACCTGCATCCTATTCAGAAAGTTCCCCTTGAGGAAACTGATTTGGTTAGGCTCCCTGATGACGAGACCAGTTGGTTACCACGACAAAAACGAACAATGTATTTCCCAACTAGTTGCGACGTGGAGTAGCGTTTTTAAAACCAATGTGGTTTTTTTTTATTTGCAGTTATACTTGTAAATGTAATTACCTAGCATAATGATAATATTTTTATATTGATTATTTTACTAATAAATTAGTTTTAGATTTTTTTTTAACCGGGAGGCTGACTTGCCGCCCCTCTTAATTTGCCGCCCGTGTGCCCCGCACCCCTGACACCCCCGGGTTGGAACGGCCCTGACAAAAGGCTTGGACTACTGACTTCTGGTATTGTGTTCGTGCATGATAACGCTCGACCGTATATCGAACACGTAACGAAGACGCTGGTTGATTCATTTCCCTGGGAACAATTCTCTCACCCTCCTTATAGTCCGGACCTAGCTCCATCCGACTTCCATTTGTTTTCTCATCTCAAGAATTTTCTTGCCGGCAAAGCACTTTGCAAGTGATAATGAGATCAAGGTAAACGTCCAGAACTGGTTCAGGTCGCAGGTGGCCGAATTCTACGAAGCGGGTATGTTTCAATTAGTGCCAAGATATGACGCATGCCTTAATTCGCATGGTGAATATGTCGAAAAGTAGTTTAAGGTGTGTAGATTTTTATGTAATTAAATACAAATGAAAACAAATTGCTAATATTTTTAATACCCAAATGGTACTTACTTTCTGGATGAGCTAAGTATAACCATTTGAAACCCCACTATTATTATGCGGATACACTATGTATGTAAGGTAAAATATTTATTAAAATTTATTAAAAATGTATGCTAAAATATGTTAGAAATCGACCATGATACCGTTATTTAATTAAAAGACACAGCAAACGTTGCTAACTGGGTTGTTGTTGTTGTTTGTTATGCCCCCAGGTTGTTATTTGTTATAACCTGGTGCATATAGGGTAGAGGGCTTATTTCGATTTATAATGGCACCACAAGGGTCGATGTTCGATTTAACCAAGTGCCACCTCCATTTTGACCTGAGGGTGACATCTGGGAGGATCGTACCATCTCCCACCCTCTCTGACCCCGTAGAGGGACTTTACGGTCTATGGATTAAAACTTCCCATATCCGGCCCATACACAGAGGTATTAAATAGCGCTTGTCGGAATTCGATCCGAGCACCCTCAGCACCGAAAGCCAGCGCGCTACAACTAGGCTATCTCTGGCCTTAACAGGGTTTTTGGTGAACATGAATAAAACAGTGGATGGCTACTTATATTCCTGCATTTTCGTAGTTCAAAAGTTTCTGGTTTTCTAATATGTTTATAAAAGTGTCCAACTTTGAAAATAGGACGAACTAAATTTTATACCGAAATGAACCTCTGTATATCATTATAAAATGCATCAAATTTACAGATTAAACCCACAATCATTACCCGAATCTGAATATTTTTCAGAAAAATTATACTTACAAAACCTCAATGAAATTGTTCCGACTGTTTAATCAAGATTCACCAATGAAAATTATCGACCATAAACGTACCAATTCATTCTAATTAAAGAACTTGTTTTATCCAATGATTTCGGCTTCCTTATGGGATTTGTGTTCCGAACATGTCAATGCCATTACGGAAAAGCATTCGTCCCCCTATTTCGTCGTACTATCCATAAGTTCAGCATGCTGTTAACCTAAAGATATTACCATACTGTTCTCTGACATTCATTTAACTGTAATTCTAATCAATTCTTAATGAGACATTTTAAATCAGCCAGGAATTAGGGAGAACATGAATCCGTATTAGTGGAATTCCAGCATCAAGAGAAACGGGGAAATTAGAGAGGGCCTCGATACCAATGAGAGCGCAGAAAGTAATCTTCCATGTCTATAAATAAGAATTTGCTAATTTATAAACATAGAAGATTACTTTCTATGCTCTCTTTATACTTTATATAAAGTATAAACTATGAATATAAGTATAATAAAAGTATATAAAGTGTATAAAGTGTATAATAAGTACAGGGTGATTTTTTTTATACTGACACTACTCAGAGCCATCTGTAGCGTGATCTATCAGCCGGAATTCCACCAAAATTGATTGAGTGGCTAAGGACGACATGGGAAAGAGTTTTCGTGAAAAAGAAAAGAAAATAGTTCCAAAAGTCGCCGATAGGGGATGATATGGCGCTTTTGTTGTTGACGCACCCGATAATTTGCATAAAAAGCAAGAAAAACATCAAAATACAAGTTCACGACTATGTAGTCGACAGCAGCGTCAGTATTTTGGGTTATAAAGATCTGTGAGGAATCTGTTTCGTGCCCACTTTACAGAAGAAGGAGTCATCAGTCGTTTTTTCCACTTGCATGGTCACTTCGCTCCCCGGACCTAACCCATGTAACATCTTTCTGTTGGGTTATTTAAAGTCTAAGGTGTAGTCTCCTTGGTGGAGTCTCGAACTTGGTGGCCCTAAAGGACAACATATCCCGGACTTTGATGAACATTCTGGTGGCATGTTACGCTCGGCCGTTGAGAACGTAGTGTTCAGGATGCAATGGGTCGTCCACCAGGACTGTGGTCACATTGAAGAACGGGGTAAGTGAATTTGTTGCATAAAGTGATGTTGCAATGAAATTTCTTTGCTATTCATTTGTCTACTTACAACTTTTTCGGTATTCATCCCTTGTCCCTTGCGCTGCTGTAGATTACATAGTCGTGAATTTGTGATTTGATGTTTTACTTGCCTTTTGGGCAAATTCTTGGGTGCGCCGACGACAAAAGTGCCATATCTTCCCCTACCGGCGACTTTTGGAACTAATTTTTTTTCCCGGAAATTCTTTCCCATGTCGTCATTAGTCCCTCTACCAATTTTGGTGGAATTCCGGCTGATATATCACGCTACAGATGGCTCTGAGTAGTGTCAATTTTAAAAAAATCACCCTGTATATAAAGTATAAAACATGAATAAGTATTATATAAAGTATAAAATACGTTATAGGTAATAACCTTGTCTTTTCAGTTCCGAAATTAAGTTTTGCATCTTCCTGTGTCTTCCAGAGAGCAAAAAGATACTTCAAAACAACCAAATAGCGGGATTTCAGCTTAGTATTCAGCGAGCATGAACTCTGCCATAAATATAAACCTTACAGAATTTTATTTTTTGTAACATGAATCTTAAGTCTGTTGCGTACTAACCCCACTGGATTCGCTCACCTCAATGTTCACCCATGGAGAAAATTTGTCTGCAATTTACAATTATATAAATGCTGACAATCCAATAAAAATGGTATTTTCAGATAGCTTGATCATTTCTGCACCTTGCAACTAGATTCATTTTATAAATATAGTACACCAAATGAATTGATGAGCGTAAAAAACACACTATATGAGATTTTTCCCCCGAATAACTTGAATTTTAAAATAATATCTGTATTATTTTTTTAAACGAAAAAGGGCCCCAAGGTGTAAAATTTCTTTCTCTATTACGGAGTTCAATTTTTAAAAAATATCTTTCAATCCAAGTCTGCAATCCTTGGACACATTTCCTTCATAGGTTAACATTGAGGTGAGCGAATCCAATAGGGTTAGTACACAGCAGCCTTAATTAAGATTCTTGGAAAATTTATATCTAAATTACATAAATAATCATAACAATACGACATCTGAAGCTTGATAATTAAGTAAAAGAAAGTGCCAAAAATAAATGCTTCGACATTAATTGCACAGGATCGCTTTGAAGAAACAAACTCAATATTGTCGAGTTACTCTAAAAGTGGTTCCGTACTACAACGTTAAAGTTTTTGTTATAAGTATAAATAAAAGAATTGATAGTCTCAGAAATTAAAAACTGTTTTAAATACAAAATGTATGTTTATAAATTAGCAAATTCTTATTCGTATTTGATACTTTTTAGGTAATAACCTTGTTTTTTTTTTCAGTTCCAAAATTAATTTTTACATTTTCCTATGTCTTCAACAGAAAAAATACTTTAAACCAACCTGTTAGCGAGATTTCAGCTTAGTATTTAGCGAGCATTTGAGAACTGTTCCATAAATATAAACTTTACACAATTTTTTTTTTTGCGACTTAAATAACCTTAATTAAGATTCTTGCAAAAATTATCTAAAAATTACTCAAATAGTGATAACAGCACAACATCTTAATTAACAAGAAAAAATCTCAAAAATTAAATGTTTCGACATTTGTATAGGGTTGCTTTGAAGAAACAAACTCAATACTGTCCAGTTAAGGCTGCTGTGTACTAACCCTATTGGATTCGCTTACCTCAATGTTAACCTATGGAGGAAATGTGTTCAAGGATTGCCGACTTGGATTTAAATACAGGGTGTCTCAAAAAACCTTGACACATTTTAAAAATTTATATAAAAGAAGTACTCATGGTAGGAACTAGAAATTCACATACGTGTTACCTTGAATATTAGAGTTTTTTTAATATAGTCAATAAATTTCAATATGTGCACCTTTTGTGGCTCCTTTTGTTTTATATCCTGCAACGGTTACAAGAAATTCAAATTGACATATTAATGCTCTAAAATGTCTAAAAAATTAAGCATTCATGCATAATTACTTAATACTAAATAGATAATTAATGTGTTTTTTCTCATTTTTTAAAAATTTATCGATTATGTATTATTGCATACCCTACAAAATAAACAAGGAATTCCTTGTTTATTTTGTAGGGTATCTATTAAAATTTTAGGATTTACGAAGTGTTCCATCGGAGGAAAAGTTTCGGAAACCCTACAATAGAGAATCAATTCTGTTGAAGTTTTATGTTATTGGAGCATAAAAAACTAACTAATGTCTCTGTTGAATAAGGATGCTGTTGACTAACCCTACTGGATTCGCTCAACTCAATGTTAACCTATGGAGAAAATTTGTCCAAAGATTGCCGATTTGGATTTAAACATTTTTTATTAAAAAATTGAACTCCGTAATTAGTGAAAGAAATTTTACACCTTATGGCATCTTTTGTTTTTTTAAAAATTTAAATAATATTTTAAAATTTAAATTATTCGGGGGAGAATCTGAAGTGTGTTTTAAACGCTCTTAAATTCCTTTGGTGGACGTAATTTATGAAATGAATCCTGTTGCAAGATGCAGAAATGTTCAGGCTATCGGAAAATACCATTTTTATTGGATTATCGGCATTTATGTAGCAGTAAATAGTAGACACATTTTCTTCATAGGTTAACATTGAGGTGAGTGAATCCAATAGGATTAGTGCACAACAGCCTAAATCTTATACCGAATAAATGAGGTGCGTCTAATATTCCTCGAGCACCTATGCATAACTTATTTAAATATTATTTAGCTTTTTTTTAAAAGATAAGTTGTACATGTATTTTAACAGTGCATGATTGTGTAACAAATACCTTACTAAGTTTCTTGATATTTTAATTTTCTTTTATCCTCTTCGTTTTCGTTTAAGTTTTGCAGGTAACCAAGAATTATCGTCGTCAGAGGTTCCACTGGATCATTCATTCCAGTTTATGACCTTAAAATTTGATAAAGTTGAATTTTTTTAATTGTACTCCGTAATAGAGAAAAAATATTTCAGGTAGTCTCTTCTAACGAAACAACCGCGGGTTATTAACGTAGGATTACTTATCGTTGCTTACTTTTTTTCCTTTTTTTTTACGCATTTTGGTACTTTTCTGTTTAACTGTTTACTGCTACTGGGTTTGACGAGCTTCCAAAATTATAACTCGCGACGCCGGACATTTTTTTTCTCCCCGAAGGACCGTAATTGAGGAACGTAATACTGCGTTAAAAATTCTCTATTACGGAGACTCTATTCCTCTATTCACTTTTCTTTGAATAAAAAAGGACATCATGTTTTAAAATTTAAATTGTACGAGGAAAAGTTCTGGTATAATGTATTTCAATAGCTCATCAATTCCATTGGTGGACGAAATTTATAAACTGAATCCTGTTGCAAGATGCAGAAATGTTCAGGCTATCGGAAAATACCTTTTTTACCATGTTTTTATTAACTCGCTTTCTTGTTTGTTTGTTTGTGTGTGTGTGTGTGTGCGTTTGATCAGTACAAATCTTGCAATCGATTTTTAACTAACTTCCCAACTAGCTAGACATTTGAAACTTTTAGAATAGCTCAGAACACGATGAAAATGCATTCTTTTTATACTTTTAGTCATCTTTAAGCAGATTTGAATTCCTTTTTCAGTTAATTTTGTTTTGTAGAATGGTGCAGCCATCTATCGGCCGGGACGGGAAAGAAAAGTTAAACGCAATTGATTGCGCATTTGATACCTCTTTATTATGCATTTGATCATTTTCTCTCAATTTGATGGGATAATTCATCAAAAAAATTTTTAACAAGTAATTATTAATACATAGAATTGTCAAGTTTATATGATTCAACAGAAAATTTAAAAATATGGTACATAAAAAGTTCATTTTATCTTGTAATTATTACTGGATTATCAGCATTTATGTAGCGGTAAATAGTAGACACATTTTCTCCACGGGTTAACAGTGAGGTGAGAGAATAGAATAGGGTTAGTGCATAGCAGCCTTAATGCTGTTGTTCTACCTAGTTTTCCCAGAAGTTACTCTCAAGGACTTGTTTCGCTTTAACTCTGAACCTTCGAAATGACAGAAGGTCGTTCGCACTTTACAGAAACGATTTTGATAGTTAAGTTTTATGTATAAATGCCGTATTTTTGCTGCGATTTGCTTCTATCTGATAGCCATGGTCCTTCATAATAGCTCTAGCTCGAATTTTCCATGAAAGTAAACTTTTTCTTAGTACTGTCATGTCAATTTTACCCCATTCCTCTTGGACCGTTTTCCAAATTCCTTTCATTGTTTTTGGATGCTGTTTTCCTAAGGATCGCTTTAATAAACCGAAAGCGCAAAAGTCCATTGGAGAAGAGTCAGGTAATTTTACAGGTATTTCATTAAGTGGGATACATTTTATTCCTGTTTCTGATTCTTTCTTTGCTGAATAAGCGGCAGTTGATTTAGACGTGTCACGAGAGGCTTTGTCCATATGAAGCTCAACTTTATCAATGTTCTTTCCATATAAGGCTGGAATTTCTTCTTCGAAAATTGGTACTAAAATATTCTGCTGATAGTAGATGAATTAATTTTGGCCATACTTGAGACTTTTTTTATTTTTAATTTGCCGTTGTAAGAAAATCCTGATACTATCATGAACTCCTTTGAGAACTTTCCTGTACACTGACGTAGCCATTTCATACGGTCATTCCCGTCAGTTTAGCAATAGAAAATTGATCTTTTTTTATTACAGTCACTTAAATAAACCCATGCCACATTGAGTGTTACCACAAATTTTCATTTTTCAGCAGCTAGGTGTTTTTCATATAATTTTCTACAATTTGTTTTCCTTTCAGCAATATGCTTTGGCAAAAGCAGATGAACTTTAGGCTTAAACATCTTTTTTAACTTCAAATCTTTATGAATGATTTTACTTACAGTGCCAGCAGACATTCCTAGTTTCTATGTAAGGGATCTTTGAATCGGCGGATTTTCTTTTAGGATCAGAGACTTCACTTTCTTGATATTTACCTGCGTTCAAACAGTCTTGGGATGAGGTTTCGCAGTCAAGTTTTCATTTTAACTTTCAGTTGAACTTTTTTTTTCTTTTCAAGTTTAATATATTATAAAACCCTTTTTTTGAAGTGCCATAACCGCAATTTTTACACCGCTTTATAATTTGTTGATACGAATATTTCTCCTCGGAAAGCACAGTTACGTAACATTCGAGCCATCTATCAATTTTAGGAGCCATTTTCAAACTAAATCTTTTATTTTACATTCCAATCAAAACGAAACCTTAACAGGCGATTATTCTGAAGTTTCCAAATTCTTATCTCAAAATTCAAACGACAAAAATAAATTACAAAATCGTTTCCATAAATAGCGAACGACCTTCTGTACAACTCTAAATTTAAAATTTTGTTCTCTTATGTACCTACTTCAGGTTCGTTTCAACATACACGCCTTATCTATATTTATCGGTATAAATTTCGTTATTTTACGAGTGCAGATAAGCACTAGTACAGAGGCTGTTCGCACATTTTTTAGACGATTTTGGTAAGCGGTAATAAAAAATCGTTTGCTGCAAAAGAAATAATTGCAATTATACTATGTTTTTAAAAGTCAAAATTATCGTCTGCGGCTTGAAAGTTTTGTTTTTATTCAAAATGTCGTTTTTAACAAAGCAGTGGTTCGAAGGCTACATTTATGCTCTTTCCGAAGAGAAATATGCATACTCCGTTATCCAAAAACGATGTGAGAGTCATGGTTTTGTGATATCTAAAGCGTCGATAAGTTATATCGTCAACAAGAAAGGAAAGAAACGTCAAATTGGAGCCTCAAGTGGGACAAAAATTCCAAACAAGTATCCAAGGAATAAACGGACATCTTCGACTATTGCAAAGGTACGTTGTTTAATGTTAAAAGAAAATCCCCCTAGTCAAAGGACAGTTGCAAAATCATTAAAATGCTCGGTGTCCACTGTAAACAAAGTGATAAACGTTGATTTAAATCTTAAGAAAGCGAAAAAACGCAATGTGCATCGTCTTCTTCCAAATCATATCGCTGAACGCAGGACACGCTGCAGAATTCTATATGAGAAACACTTATCCAAGAAAAATGGAAAACAATTGTCACAATAGATGAATCATGGGTGTATTTAAATGATTGCAACAAAAATAAGAGCCTTTTATTATCATAAAATGGGAGAAAAAAAATTTAAGTACATGGTTTAAAGAATCGAAAGAAAGTTTTTCTAAGGGATTCATGATTGTTGCTGGTTTTTCTTATAATGGCAAGTTAAAAATAAAGAGAGTGAAAAAAAAGTCTTAACTCCAAATACTATCAGGATTATTAAATACTTTAAATTAACTCCAAATACTATCAGGAACATATTTTATCGCCAAATTTTCTGAATGAAATACCATCGCTTTACCCACAGTGCCATCAATCTGTGAGACTCCATCAGGACAAAGCTAGCAGTCACACATCAAAATCCACTGTAAATTTCCTAAAAGAAATGGAACAAAAAACTGGTATCAAGGCTATACCCTTCACTGATATCCCTACTAAATCTCCCGATGTATTACCTATGGATTTTTGTGCTTTCGGACTTTTAAAATCTGCATTATCCAAACGTCGACCCAAAACCCTTACAGGACTCTGGAAAGCTGTTCAGGAGGAATGGGATAGAATACCTCTTCTGACACTTCAAAAGGCATTATTATCCTGGAAATTGCGGTGTCGAAAGATAGTTCAGAATAAGGGATGTCCAATAGAACATTTAAAACACAAGGATTTTATGTAATTTAGTTTTGTGAATACAATATACATCGTCTAAAAAATGTGTGAACAGCCTCTGTATACGTAATATTTAATAAAAAGGAAAAAAAATTCATAGGCTTCTGACAACTTGCAGTGAAACGAAACTTCAATATAAATTCTTGCAGAATCATTCTTCTCCCTTGCGTAATATTCAGTAAAGAAAATGAAAAATATTGGAATGAAACGGCAAACACGCCAAAGGTTAAAGATGGAGTTGCAGAACAGAGTGGTAATGTTTCACCTTAATATTTCGGTTTCCGTATACAGTTATTGAAATTAGTTGGACTCCTTTCAAGATGTTTTTTGTAAGTAAGTTAATATTTCTTTCTCCCCCATTAATATCGATCCTCGAAACCATATTTCAAAAGAGTGTGAATGAAACATTTGAGAAATATTCTGTCATGTTTCTAACCGTCTGTATAAAGAATGATATAATGGTGTATTTATCTAGTTTCGTGCGGCATTACCATTTAGAACACACTGCCTTTTCAGATCGCTGCCTTTTCAGATCTCAGTTATGTAAGAGTAGATTTTTATGAATAATAGCACTTAATTATTACTGATTACTTTAGTTCCTAAATTTCATAAAGCACCTATTGCTTTTAGAGCAGTAACCTGTGGTCACAGCACTTATGCTACTAAAGCAAGTGTAATATTATTAAATTACCTTCAATTAATCTATAAAAATATAACATCTGGTGTTTGTGGTATAATTGATAAAAGCTTTAGTCTAATTAGAAAATTACAAACATTACATAATTGTAAAACAGTAGTAACTTATGATTTTAAAGATTTGTTTAATAATATCAATATAATTGATTTAAATAGAATAATCATAAAGTTAGTAGAAAATAATATTCAATACTTAGGCAACGAAATTAATCTAACTCGTTTCAATAGGCTCCTAGATTTTGTAACTAAACATAATTACATAGTTCATAATAATAGTATATACTTACAGACCAAAGGTGTACCACAAGGTGGAAATGCTTCAAGTATGCTAGCTAATTTATACTTACGTTATTTTGAAATTAATAATATACATAATTGCAATTACAATATATTTAGGTATATAGATGCTATAATAGTAATTAAGAAAAGTAATAATCATATAGACTTAAATTTTTAACCTCCTAATCTGGAACTAATTAAAAGTATCCAAGATAATATTAATGTAAACTTTTTAGATATTAGCATTAAATTAAATTCTCATAGCAAATTTACTTTTGACTTATACGACAAAAGATCTGACTATGATTTTAATATTGTTAAATTTCAAAATTACCTAACCTGTTTACATAAATCTGTTTTTAATAACATTATTGTAAATCAGTTAGTTCGTATAAATAGGCTATGTTCTAAAGACAATAGGAATAAGCATATTTTAGACTTGATAGCTGTGCTAACACGTAATTATTACTTCGAAAGTCTATCCAAACATATAATTGGTTGTTTTAGTTTTAATGAATAGTTTGTTCTGTTGCAATTAATAAGTAAATCATAATAATAAATAAAATTAGAAAAAATAACTACTAAAAATGAAAAATAAAAAAATAAAATTAAAATCTTAAGTAACAATAAAAATAAGATAAATTACTCTTAGTAATAATTCACTGCTGGCCACTGTAAATGCAACATCCTGAAGGAAACATGCAAATAACAAGAAATTTACAACATGCATTAGCGGAGGTAAGATATGCAAATGATTAGAATTTCAGCGCAGACGCACATCACGCGCGCCTGTGGCGCCACTTCAAAGCGCTATTTAAGTCTTGGAGATTTCAACGATTTCAAGTTCGGCAATTGTGTTTTTTTTGTGGTTTTTTCAAAAAACGATCAATTATGCCTCGTCGAAAACAGCGATCATCTTTTGATCAAGTATCCGAGTTCGACAGAGGAAGGATAGTGGCCTACCGAGATTGTGGATTATCTTTCAGGGAAATCTGTAGTCGTGTTGGACGAAACCAAACAACTGTAATGCGGATATGTGATCGTTGGATGCAGGAGGGTACGACGGACCGGCGTGTTCGATCGCATCCACCTCAGCGCACCACTTCACGTGATGACAGGCAAATTGTGCGCATGGCAGTGACGGATCGCTCAGTCACATCACGAACCATAGCACAGCACATGCAGTCTGTAACGCATCATCCAGTGTCTGCGCGTACCGTTCGACGCCGTTTACAGCAGAGTGGTCTGTCCGCAAGACGTCCATTGCTTTGTCTACCCTTGACGCAGAACCACAGACGTCTCCGACGCCAATGGTGCGATGACAGAAGGATGTGGACGGCAGAATGGAATGAAATTGTCTTTACTGACGAGTCACGCTTCTGTCTGCAACACCACGATGGTCGCATTCGAGTCTGGAGACACCGTGAAGAGTGGATGCTGAACAGCTGCGTTATACACCGCCACACTGGTCCTGCACCGGGTATTATGGTATGGGGCGGTATTGGATATCACTCTCGTACACCTCTAGTACGCATTGCCGGTACTTTAAACAGCCAGCGCTACATCTCCAAGGTGTTGGAGCCAGTTGTCCTTCCTTACCTTCAGGGCTTGCCCACAGCCATATTTCAACAGGATAATGCGCGACCACGCGTGGCACGCATTGTCCAACGGTTCTTCGTCAATCGCCAGATTGAATTGCTTCCCTGGCCGCCTCGCTCTCCGGATCTTTCGCCGATAAAAAACATGTGGTCCATGGTTGCTCTACGATTGACCCAGATTCCATCCCCAGCTACCACAGCAGATCAACTTTGGCAACGTGTGGAAGCTGCTTGGTCTGATGTACCCCAAGAACTCATCCAAAGTCTCTTTGAATCAATGCCGAGGCGTGTGGCAGCGGTGATCTCCAACAATGGCGGCTACCCTGGCTACTGATTTTGGCAGGAACCACACTTCACAGAAGTCTATAAATTTAATCATTTGATACTTGGTCAACATGTTATCTACAAAATAAATTTTGTTGTGATATCTCTTGTCTTTCTTGGTGTTGCAATTTGGGTGGCCAGCAGTGTAATAAAAAACTAAATTAATAAAGGTTTAATGGTCCTAAAACACAGTATCCATAGTAGGTCAATTTCTGTGTTTCCATAATCTCCATGGTTGAAAGTTTTGTGACGTGTCATCTTGAGGGTTACTTATTCTTAACTTCCACTCTGTCTAGCGCCAGGCTTGGTGTTCTATGGTTAAGTAACTCTTTATTCAATTCTACAGTTTTTCGTGGATTGTACGGTGTCTGAGTATGATTATTGTATAGATCATACTTATCTGAAACAATCCATTGGTTGTTAGACAGTACTGACACCGCTGAAGATGAAATATTGTCTAAAACCTCTTTCAATCTTATCTTTTCATGTTTTTGGTTCCTGGCTGTAGTAGCTTTAGTGCTCATACTGGTTTTTCTCTTTCAACTTTATCTTATATATATATATATATATATATATATATATACAGTGATTTCCGCTTATAAGAATCACGTTTGTTATTACTGTTTTTGATTCTTATAAGCGGTTGATTCTTATAACCGAAATTTAGGTTTTTGGACTGGAACACACACACCTATATATACATATATTAGATAATTTACCATAAAATAATCTTTAATTTACATTAACTATCTTTTATTAAAATTTTTTTTATAGTTTTAAAAATAAAACTTAATTTTTAGACCTATAAGTAGATACACATGATTATAGTAAGAGAAGAAAAAAATACAATATTTGTTACAAGTTACAACATACCTGCTTAACAGTTTTAACATTTGAACTACAGGAAGGGAGCAAGAAAAAGTTTTCTACTGTAGTTTGACGTAATGAAGTTTTCAGAAGGCTGTTTATACCTCTTTCAATACTTATAGTCTCAGACGAAGATTTACTCGGACGGGTAAAGTTGCCCCCGGGTCAAGCTAATAGGACAGTGTTGTGGTAAAGCGTTTAAGGGGAAACGATTATGTTATGTCTAATAAAGAAAGGGGTGAATTTTACGACTATATTCAATAACATCTTATCAATCTTTCTTTAAAAAAAAGAACGAACTTCGTGCCTTTTGAGGGTTTACGTAGGTTTTTTGGAAAAATGGAAGTAAAGCGAAGAGTGTAAACTGATTCTTAAAACCGGTGGATTGATTCTTTAAAGCGAAAATTTTAACATGGAAATAATTCATTTGTTTTTGTTTTCGCGATATTGATTCTTATAAACGGTTGATTCTTATAACCAGTGATCACTATAAGCGGTGGTTACTGTATATATATATATATATATATATATATATATAAAACAGTTCCGTAACTGACTGACTCACTGACATACAACGCACAGACCAAACCGCTGGACCTAAAGGGCTGAAATTTTCCATGGCGATTCTTCTTATAGTGTAGGGGTGTACTGAGAAAGATTTTTGAAAAATTCTTCCCAGATTTTTTAAATTAAATTTTTAAGCTGTTTTAGTAACTTTTTTTAAGTTTGCATTTAAAATAATAATTTGAGGGTTATAATTTGAGGTATATATCACGAGAAAGATCATAAAAATTCCTTAAAAATGAAATCTTTTTCGAATCTTTACCTCCATTTTCTGATTTTTGTGAATTTTTAAAAATTAATTTTTAGAATTAAATTTATTAAATGCTGATCACGTGATTTCTTTTTCTGGTACTTTAATAAATTTATCGTCACGTGCATAACAACTAAATAGATAAAAAATATCTTTATTTTCTTGCTAATGCGGCAGACAATTGGACATTATCCAAAAAAATATTAAAATACGGTAAAAGATATGATCCTCAAACTGTACTATATTAGCTGTACTATGTTCTTTATTATGTACTGTTAGCTTTAATTTGAATATTTTCTTCTACATTATTTTGTCTATAAAAATATCCGTTACGATTTTTTTATAAATATATTTTTTTGTTTTTTTTACATAAATTGCATACATTGATCGTTGTACACTGGTGTAAGAAATTAAGAGAATTTGCAGACTTGGTCGATTATCTCTAGAACTACTGTACCGATTTTAATGAAATTTGATATTTTTTTTTTTGATATGTACATACATTGATACAATACAAAACATATAACCATTCAATAATTGTAATACACACGCATGATCGTGCGTAACACTCGTTGGAGTCGGCAGGTATGAAACAGCCGTTGCAGAATAAACAAACAAATGGGTTAATAGATGGGTTAATAGGGGGTAGGATCCCTTCTTACAGATATACAGGTCTCGCAGCGTGATTTCATACTTGAAATAAGGCATTTTAACATTTCCTGTGGCAATTAGTACCACTCGTTCAGAAACACTGTTTTCATTCCCTGGATGGTTCTCGAAGGGGGTTTCGAATTATAATTGCCTTACTCAGAGCGTCCCAGACATGCTCTATAGGGTTAAGGTCTGGAGATCTGGCTGGCCAATCCATCCGGCGAATATCCTCACTCTCTAGAAATTCGTCGACCAGAAGAGCTCTATGTGGCCTCGCGTTATCGTTCATTAAAATGAACTCAGGGCCAACTGCACCCCTGAAAAGGCGAACATAGGGCTACAAGACCTCATCCCTATACCTCACACCAGTCACAGTGCCTCTTTCAAAGACATGGAGAGGTGTGCGGCCATCCAACATGATGCCTGCCCATTAAACTTCCTCCGCCATAATGGTCGATTTCACGGACATTGGAGGACAGGTAGTGGGTCCCTGGTTCTCTCCATATGAACGAACGGCGAGAATCGGTGTTTAGGTTGAACCGGGACTCATCAGTGAAGAGAACGGTCGCCCATTGATCTATACTCCAATCTCTCTGCTCTCTGCACCATGATAAACGGATTCTCCTGTTCGTAGAAGTGAGCGGGGCGTAAACAGCAGGTCTTCTTGCAAACAACCCCCTCTCGTGAGGTCTTTTGGAAACAGTCACCCTGGATACACGGGTTCCTGTGGCTGCATACAAGTCACGAGAGAGCTGAGAAGCTGTAGCACTCCTGTTACGCCTCGCTATAATCGACAAATGGCGATCTTCTCTGGCCGTCGTGGCTCTTGAACGACCTTGCCCAGGCTTTCTCTTGATGGATCAGGTATCCTGGAACTGTTTCCATAAGGTACACACGACGCTGGGCGTTAAATTGAACTCTCTACAAATTTGGACTTGAGATTGGCCTGCTTCTAGCCTCCCCACAATTCGCCACTTCATTCCATCATCTAAACGTTGGTGGTTACTCATTTTTACTGTTACAATTTGAAATTAACCTATTGATGGAAAATAACACCAAGAAATTCGCCGAGGTGTGCTAGCGAACGAAATGCGTCTTAACTTACGCGCTCTTATCCTCTAGAGACCCGAGCCTAAAATAATGCACTTTATTCACAATTTTTAACTTTATCTAGCATAAATAGCATTAAGTGAAACAAATATAAACAAAAAATTTTAAATCAAAATTTTTAATTGTGTTAATTAAGTGGTACCCAAATGGGTACCTTGGGTTTATATGCAGATAAAAATCAGTTACTTCTCATGGAATTCTAAGAAACGATTTCTGTTTTGCAAGCTCAAAAATAAATTACATTTAATGCATCTAATTCTGGATTTTCCTTTACAGCCTGAAATGCGGCATTTCTTCTGATTTTGCAATTTGGACTGCACTGGGAAATGCCCCATTTTGTCGTACCTCATATGAATGCCTGGTATGGGAATCACTTTTTGGACATATTTTTCGCTGAACTGCGTTCTTCTAATAATTTTGATGTTTCTTTAAGAACTAAACTTTCTGCAATTACAAGTTTGAATTGTATCAGTTGTAGATAGTCTTTTCTTAGCACCTGACTTTGTTTACAATGGCGTGTCTAGAGTATTCATGCATTACACGTTGCCATGTCAAGGAAATGTGCAAAAATACGCATTGGCCATTTTTTGGTGCGTGTTGAAATGCGATAGTATGAAATAAATCTATCCATTTTATCTACTCCACCCATATAAGTATTATATGCTTTCACAGCAGCAGGTTGCTTGAAATCTACCTTCCTAGTTGTTTCCTTGCTCCATCTCTTGCAACTTCTTTCTGGGTAGATGCAAAATGCACTGGACAACATCAATACCGACTTATTGTCCTTCCATTTGACTAAACAGGCTTTTCCACCTTCACGAGTTCGGAATTTAAAAGAGCCTCTTTCCATATCTCGAAATTGTGGAAAATTAGCTGCAGTATCATCACTTCGTTTGCTGATTACAGTACCAGTCAAAAAAAAATTCTGGAACTAAGGTAATCAAGAATTGGTATACCTGGGAAAAATCTGTCCGTAAACGATGAAAAATTTATGTTTCTGGCACTGTACCAACTAAATGCTTTACTATAGCTCCTCCTAAACCATAAGATGTCTTTTCCTCTGGTGGCACTGTATCTGCACCCGCATAGGTAACAAAATTCAAAACTAACCCATCCTGTGTAGTGAGTACAAAATTTTTCAATCCTATAGGGTTAGGCTTTGATGGGACATATTGTCTCATTGCACAACAACCAAAAAATGGGATCATATGCTCATCAGTAGACAAACATTTTTTCAGAGGCAGATCTTTTCTCTTTTTCCTTTCTGGTTTGGAGCAGCAGGTAGTACCTTTACAGGAGTAATTATTTCTTCTCCATTGTGCACAGTCTTCGCTTTCAGGTTAGAAATTCTCAAGGAAATCACGATAATCAGTATCTGATAATTTTCTAACACTTTTCGCAAGAACAGCTTGAATTTCCTCTTCTGTCAGATAACGAACTAAAAAAATAAAATAACAATTTTTTTAGCATTCGAGACCCGAGGTCCCCAATTGGGTACCTTCTTTTTGAACATCGTTAACAACACAAATAAATATAAAAAAAGTGTATTAATTCCTGTTTATATAGTCACTATGGTCTAAACTTTAAATAAATATAACTCAAAATGTAAAAGAAAATTTTTAAAGAATAAAAATAAATAGTTTTCTTACCTCTAGTATGTCTAGAAGCCATTTTCAGATTTCCCGCCACTTTAACTGAAAAACCTAACTTCGGATCTGGAACTGGTAGTACCATCTATCAGGAATCGCTTAAAATAGACTTTACCTAGTTGGGTTCCGTCGGTTTCGAAGATGATAAAGGTAATTAATGTTTCTGGGAACGTTTTAAAAAAGGTACCCAATTGGGTACCGTGGGACTCAAGAGGTTATAAAGCCTGTATATCTACTGCCTCCGCCTACACACACGTTTACGCTTACGTATTTGACGTACAAGATTTGCATTTTTGTCTAGAAGCAGTGGTTTTACATTCAGTTCAGTTCTTTTCATGAAATTCGATAAAATATGCAAATTCTCTTAATTTATTTCACCAGTGTATTTATTATAAATATATTTATACATATTTTTGACATTAATTGCATACATTGACTGCTGTATTTAATTTGAATGTACTCCGTAGCGAAGTGCGGGTTTTCAGCTAGTATATATATATATATATATATATATATATATATATATATATATATATATATATATATATATATACGTATGTATGCGTGTGTGTGTGTGTGTGTTTAAGTAAGTAAGTAAGAAAGAATTTAAGGGATGGGAACTTAAGGGAATTAAAAGGGTTTTTTTCCAAAGAAAATTGGGTTAGAATGCTAAAATAGGTTTTAAGTTAAAGTATGTCAACAGGTGTCGCCACTCATCCACGGTCTCGGTGCAGCCTTGAACTCAACCATAGAACTCAAAGCATAGGCTTGTGTCAACATCGAATGTTCGAAAGCAGGAGGTTATCAGACGCGCACACGTCATGCGTTGTTTTTTCAAGCCGCATAAAGTTTAGGCGTGCTGAAACAAGGGGCTGAGCTTGGATGAAGTTAGTTCTAAGCGAAAGCCTGTCTTCCTCGAGCAACCAGCTCGAGGAAATGGCTCTTTCCGCCATCTTTAGTTGGAATCGTTAAATAGAAGAAAAATTAAATAATCTGCTACTATACCGTATATTTTGTGGGTAGGAAAGGGCGTCGTAATTTTGATGGAGACTAGTAAACCTTTCTTTACGAAATAAATTCTGTGTCAGTAGCTACCAAGTGTCTCGTAATTCCATTCAGCCACGAACTTCCGAATATTCTAGATCAGGGGTGGCGAACCTTTATGGATCAACGTGCCATTTTTTTTAAAGAAATGTTTAATGAGGCCATAGACGTGCCGTCAAATAATTTTGACTTAGTGATTATTGGGAAAATAATAAAACTAAATACTAACAACTCAAAATTCTTTATTTACTAACAAAAACAGTTATATGTGTAATTTCAGTTATATGTGTTTCAGTTATATGTGTACAGTTATATGTGTAATTCAAATTAAAGCAACATTAGTGCGACATCTGTTGTTGCAGATTAGATAACAAATAACTTATATTAGGATAGTAAAATGTTACTTTTAGCAGAATGCATGCTGAACTGGAATCATCTTCCAAACGGTTTCTAAGCGAGTTTTTAATGTTATTCATCTCTGAAAATAATGACTCGCAGGCATAAGTACACTGCTGGCCACCCAAATTGCAACACCAAGAAAGACAAGAGATATCACAACAAAATTTATTTTGTAGATAACATGTTGACCAAGTATCAAATGATTAAATTTATAGACTTCTGTGAAGTGTGGTTCCTGCCAAAATCAGTAGCCAGGGTAGCCGCCATTGTTGGAGATCACCGCTGCCACACGCCTCGGCATTGATTCAAAGAGACTTTGGATGAGTTCTTGGGGTACAGCAGACCAAGCAGCTTCCACACGTTGCCAAAGTTGATCTGCTATGGCAGCTTGGGATGGAATCTCGGTCAATCGTAGAGCAACCATGGACCACATGTTTTCTATCGGCGAAAGATCCGGAGAGCGAGGCGGCCAGGGAAGCAATCCAATCTGGCGATTGACGAAGAACCGTTGGACAATGTGTGTCACGTGTGGTTGCGATTTATCCTGTTGAAATATGGCTGTGGGCAAGCCCTGAAGGTAACGAAGGACAACTGGCTCCAACACCTCGGAGATGTAGCGCTGGCTGTTTAAAGTACCGACAATGCGTATTAGAGGTGTGCGAGAGTGATATCCAATACCGCCCCATACCATAATACCCGGTGCAGGACCAGTGTGGCGGTGCACAACGCAGCTGTTCAGTATCCTCTCTTCACGGTGTCTCCAGACTCGAATGCGACCATCGTGGTGTTGCAGACAGAAGCGGGACTCGTCAGTAAAGACAATTTCATTCCATTCGGCCGTCCACATCCTTCTGTCATCGCACCATTGGCGGCGGAGACGTCTGTGGTTCTGCGTCAAGGGTAGACAAAGCAATGGACGTCTTGCGGACAGACCACTCTGCTGTAAACGGCGTCGAATGGTACGTGCAGACACTGGATGATGCGTTACAGACTGCATGTGCTGTGCTATGGTTCGTGATGTGACTGAGCGATCCGTCACTGCCATGCGCACAATTTGCCTGTCATCACGTGAAGTGGTGCGCTGAGGTGGATGCGATCGAACACGCCGGTCCGTCGTACCCTCCTGCATCCAACGATCACATATCCGCATTACAGTTGCTTGGTTTCGTCCAACACGACTACTGATTTCCCTGAAAGATAATCCACAATCTCTGTAGGCCACTATCCTTCCTCTGTCGAACTCGGATACTTGATCAAAAGATGATCGCTGTTTTCGACGAGGCATAATTGATCGTTTTTTTGAAAAAACCATAAGAAAAACACAATTGCCGAACTTGAAATCGTCGAAATCTCCAAGCCTTAAATAGCGCTTTGAAGTGGCGCCACAGGCGCGCGTGATGTGCGTCTGAGCTGAAATTCTAATCATTTGCATATCTCACCACCGCTAATGCATGTTGTAAATTTCATGTTATTTGCATGTTGCCTTCAGGGTGTTGCATTTACAGTGGCCAGCAGTGTAGATGAAAATATTGTTAAAATAGCATCGAATTCCATGTTGCCAAAATTTTGTTACTGGCATTTTTACTTATACTGCTTGTTAGTCTTTCAGTTTCAATCAATTCAAACTTTTTCCTTGTTTCAATAAATTTTTGAATCCATATTGAACTAGACTGGAAATCAATCAGCTGCATTTCAAATTCTTCAATTTCCAACCAATCGAATTGGGACAAGTGCAGTTTATCAAATGAAATCACATCAGGGTACATAATAAACTTGAGCGTTTCCGATAATTATTTGAACTGAGAAAATCTCGCTGAAAATTCCATGATTGAAGAATCGATTACGGTACTTAATTCATCAATAACTTTTTCTTCGTCTGCTTTCTCATGTACATCTAAATCTTTGATATTTTTTTTCAAGTTTGGGAAATATTTGTAGTTTTTTGTAATAAAATCGTTCCTGAAAACATGCAGTTTAGAATCAAAAGCGCGATTGAGATCCATCATGACGATAATTGTTTTATTTGTGCCCTGAAGCTTTATGTTCAATCCTTTGAAGCTTTATGAACTTTCCTGTTGAAGCTTTATGTTGAAATGTTGGCATATGTTTGTAAAAAACATCAATTTTGAAAGCCACATAATATCCATTAATTTAAATGCAAACCGTTTTGATTGGTGGCGTGCCCAAAATATTGTGTTGCGTGCCATCAATGGCACGCGTGCCATTGGTTCGCCATCCCTGTTCTAGATGGTTGCGTGGCAAAACTCCGTGGTATATATATATATATATATATATATATATATATATATATATATATATATATGTATATATGTGTGTGTGTGTGTGTGTGTGTAGTTGTGTGTGTAGACTTTCCTGTCTACGTGGTTGGCGTCTAGGGGTGTCTAATAATTACACACTTAAATCTTAATACAACTACACTTTCTAGAACTCAACAATAATCATTTATTAATGTAGATAGTAATTACGAGATGCCGGAGAGCCTACTTTTACTGTCTCCGGTACAATACAACAATAATTACGGGATAGCCCAGCACAAGCTCGCTTCCCTTCAGAATTACAAGATCGGGCAGCCTTCGCGCTCCCGTCAGGATTACAGACATACACCACACCGCATTCCTTGACTCGCCCCGTTGGAATTACAATCTCTCCCGTGCCTCGTACGGACTACCAAAACAGCCTCTCTCTCGTGCCTATCGCACGGAGTTCAAAACATAACCTCTCCGTATGGAGGTCTGTCCCTCTCTCCCCTTCGTGCACAGGGCATTTCACACACCACTCTTCGAATCGCCTCCAAGCCGGGGTCATTAACCCTCGACTGTCTCCTCAAGGAATGTCGCAGGAACGAGATAAGGGTTTGGTGCATCTCTGCGCTACGCATAGCAACAGAGAATGTAACTATGGCATAAGGTGAGAATTTGCATAAAATCCTACATCTATCTATCTATCTATCTATATATATATATATATATATATATATATATATATATATATATATATATATATATTTATTTATTTATTTATTTATTTATTTATTTATATATATATATATATATATATATATATATATATATATATATAATCAAACCCGACGAGGCACTTTCAGAAGATAACGATGCGAGAAAGAATGACATGGTGTAATCAACTCATTAATGTTTTAAGTTAAAGACTATGAAATATTAGGTTTTATTTATCCTGTTCAGCAAATAATATTACTCAAATATGTTTTGTAGTGGCTTCGAAAAGAACACGTACGGTATTGCAATAGGAGCAAAACAATGAAAAGTTCACGATGGGAATAACAATAATTTGTCGAGAAATGTGATTAATGTCTCACTTGAAATACTACTTCTGATTGGAACGACTATTAGAAATCAAATAAGTAACTTACTTGAAATATTGATTTTTTTCAGTTCAACAAATGAAATTATTCATTTTTTTTGTTTAAAGAGCTTGGATGTTAAGTCAATAATGCCGAGACATTTCTTTATAAAGTTAGTTAATGATAGGAATAAGAATAAGTGGTCGAAATCAAATGATTTATAAGGTTTAAGGCAACGGAAAGTTTTTTTTCCTCTTCAACTTAATTTTTTTGTGCCGGTGGGGAAAAGAAAAAAATACTGTAAACATATACTGGCACGATATTTCTTTCAAAAGTTCGAGAGGAATAAGAAAAACAGGTCCAGATCAAATGATTAATGTTTCATGTTCAATAATGTTTTCTCCTGTTCAACAATTCATTATTACCCATTTATTTAATTTATTTTTGTCCTGGTTTGGAAAAAAATATATAATTTAAGATTTTTTACCTCCACTAAGAAAACTGTCTAGATTTTCCTATATCAGTGCACACTACACACAATGCACACATTTAAACAGTTATTTCAAACAGTGACCTAATTTCTTTAAATAAAAATCACACGACCCCGATGAAGAATTTTCAGTCGTAGCAAATTTTTAAAAAAAAATTAGCAAAATGATAAAAAAAAAAATAAGGAAAGAAATCAGCAGAATTTGACAAACTATTTTTAAAATCAATGAATTTTGGATATCTATTTGCTTTGCATTATTACAAGGAAAAAATGTCTTGCTTACAATCTGTACTTGTTTTTATCAAATCTAGTGGGATTTAAACATGTTATTCAAATATTAATACGTGTTTGTACAAAAGAAATGAAAATAGATCCGATTTATCTTGGATACTGGTTTATTCTTTTAATAAATATCATTATCTATTTTTTTTTCTGTCCCGGTTTGGAAAAAAAAATGTATTTCAAGCCTCTTTACTTTCTCTAAGAAAACTGTCTAGAATTTCCTATGTCGGTGCACATATTACACAATAAATCCATTTAAAATAGTTATTCCAAACAGTGCTCTGACACATTACATCCGTTTCGAGTAAAATTCAGAAGACCGATAGATCTTGGAGAATGTTTTCTTTTGTTAATTAATATTATTATCCATTTTTTTTGTCCCGGTTTGGAACAGAAAATGTATTTCAGCCTCTTTATTTTCACTAAGAAAACTGTCTAGAATTTCCTATATCTCTGCACACTATACACAATAAATGCATTTAAAACAGTTATTCCAAACAGTGATCTGACAGATTACATCCGTTTCCAATTAAATTCACAAGACCGACAGATCTTGGATACTGTTTTCTTCTGTTAATAAACATCATTATCCATTTATTTTTTTGACCCGGTTTGGAAAAGAAAATGTACTTCAAACGTCTTTACTTCCACTAAGAAAACTGTCTAGAATTTCCTATGTCGGTGCACATGTTTCACAATAAATGCATTTAAAACAGTTATTCCTAAAAGTGCTCTGACACATTACAACCGTTTTCAGTTAAATCCAGAAGACCGATATATCTTGGATACTGTTTTCTTCTATAAACATCATTAACCATTTATTTTTTTGTCCCGGTTTGGAAAAGAAAATGTATTTCAAGCCTCTTTACTTCCACTAAGAAAACTGTCTACAGTTTCCAATATCAGTGCATACGACATGCAATAAATGCATATAAAACAGTAATTTCAGACAGCGTTTTGAGAGATTACATCCGTTTCCAGTTAAATTCACAAGACCGACAGATCTTGGAAACTGCTTTCTTCTGTTAATAAATATCATTATCCATTTATTTTTTTGGCCCGGTTTGGAAAAGAAAATATATTTCAAGTCTCTTATTTTCACTAAGAAAACTGTCTAGATTTTCCTGTATCCTTGCACACGACACATAACGAAAATGCATTTAAAACAGTTATTCCAAACAGTGCTCTAACAATAGATTACACCCATTTCCAGTTCAATTCACAAGACCGATAGATCTTGGACGCGAATACATTGTTGGGCGGTGCTAAAACAGCAGTTATAAGTTTGGAAAAGCGTGAAGGGCCAGGTTTATCTCGCTCTGCCTGTAATTTTAGCCGTTGTCGATTCAGTTAGGGAAATGTGAATTCGAAGATAATTACAATTCGCGATGGTCAGTTCAAATATATTACAAAATATTGCTATTATAGTAGAGTTTAAAATCTGTTTCGAGAAAATTAATTCAACCCATATCACAGAGTTCAGATACAGGAATCTTAAACTGCATGAATAAAATTTTTTCAAAATATATTTTATTACAGAAATATTAATAGAAATTGTAGAAAGCATTCTTTGCCACATTTAATTTTCATTTATGGTTGGAATATAAAGCTGTACTACACATTCCGTTTTCAGTGAAGAAATGGCCTAAAATAGAAAACTGTTGTTATGGTATTATTTTCTCATTTTGTAAATACCGGGTGCGTCATAAATTCGTGCAAAGTTCAAAAATTCGTAATAAAAGAAGTAATGCTCGAAAAAATTTTCTGTTTGCGTCTATATGTTCAGAGGGACATTGGATTTTTTTCCATGTAAAAAAAAAAAAATGTTTCCAAAAGTAGCCGAAAGAGGGCGCTCACACGTCATACTGAGACGTTTTATGCAAATTAGGCAAATGCATACAGAAAATCAAACAGATCACAATAACATGAGAGTGTGAATTTATTTTAAAGTAACAGATGTTCAACTTTACTAGCAGCACAATGTAATAGGCAAGCGAGGAGCGTCAGTACGCCATTACAGCGGAATGTAGCATGTCGCCATCGAAGGCAGCATCTGTCTGTCGAATGGCATTTTTCAGATCCACCAAAGTGATTGGGGTGCCTCGGTACAGATTTTAAGTATCCCCACAACCAAAAATCTGCCGGGGTCAAGTCTGGTGATCGTGAGGGCCACAGTCCTATTGCCGTACGAAACTTTCGTAATGCAACAGTTGTGGATTCACCATTCTTGTAGGAAAGTTTAACCACCAACGCTTGAACTGGTAAAGAAAGCATGCTCCTGGCTTCGAATGATGGATCCATTTCCAGCCAGGT
Organism: Dolomedes plantarius; assembly: GCA_907164885.2. Classification (NCBI taxonomy): domain Eukaryota; kingdom Metazoa; phylum Arthropoda; class Arachnida; order Araneae; family Dolomedidae; genus Dolomedes; species Dolomedes plantarius. The sequence goes on along the minus strand of OU015499.1, from coordinate 25,824,757 downwards.
ATTTTATTGATAGCCTGATTTGCGTAAAAGTCTCAGTATGACGTGTGAGTGCCCTCTTTCGGTTACTTTTGGAAACTTTTTTTTTTACACGGAAAAAAAATCCAATGTCCCTCTGATCCTATTGGAGCAAACAGAAAAAAATTCCGAGCATAACTTCTTTTATAATGAATTTTTTAACTTTGCACGAATTTATGACGCACCCGGTACATTCCTAAAACTCACCTAAAATATTCATTGCAAATTTTAAGGCTGCTGTATATTTACCCCATTGGATTCACTCACCTCAATGTTAACCTATGGAGAAATTGTGTCTACTATTTACAGCTACATAAGTGCTGATAATGCAATAAAAATGGTATTTTCAAATAGCCTGTACTTTTCTGCACCTTGCAACAGGATTCGTTTTATAAATTTCGTCCACGAAAATAATTTATAAGCGTTTAAAACACACTGTACCGGATATTTCCCGAATAATTGAAATTTTAATATGTTATTTGCATTAAAAAAAACGAAAAATGCCCCAAGGTGTAAAATTCCCTTCTCTGTTTCGGAATACAGTTTTTTAAAATTAATCTTTCAATCCAAGTCGGCAATCCTTGGACACATTTTCTCCATAGGTTAACATTGAAGTGATCGAATCCAATAGGGTAAATACACAGCAGCCTTAATTTACATATAATATAGGAAATAGAGCGATGTAATAATGTGCAATAAGAAGGTTTATATAACAAAAGAAAACAAAAAAATATATATTTTAATCCTTATTTTCATTTTATTCAAATATTTTCAGTCACTTAAAATTATTTTCAAAATTTGGATCTACATTGGGCATTATAAAACAGGGCTTTGAATATTACATGTAATACAGCAAAATGTCGAAAATTGTAAAATTTTAAAAAACTTGACATTTCAATATTTTTGAAAATATGTGCCCAGAAATTAACTCAAGGATTAGTTTCAAATTTGGTCTGATACATACAATCAAGCTATATATTGTGATTTGAAAAAATACATTTTTTTTTTGAATTATTCATGAATCGGCGCATTTTAAAAATGAAGTTTATCGGTATCAATTTCTCAGGAAAATACGTTATTTACATTGAAATACTTCTTTAACGACTGTAACTTTACGCCTGGTCACTAGATGGCGCACTTTAACATTCTCGTTTCTCTGCGTTGCTTTGATTGAGATAATAGATTTGTTTACGTACATTTTTAAGAACAGTACGCCACTGCTCTGTTCAGAAAAAGCTTATCATAATACAATGGAGCAATATTGGTTTAAAACTTACCTACCTGCATTACACTAACAGTTAATTTTTTGGTAATTTTAATGTTTCCAAGATTGTCCAACAAAATAGTTATCAAACATATCTGGCATCCGAACATTTGGGTAAAGATTGAGGATATTAAATTCACGATTTTTTAAAAAATTTAAATCTCCGAGCGAGTATAGTCAAACTCGAAAGAAGGGAAAGAAAATTTTAAAAAAACCTAAAGTGAACCTAGCTTATTTACTTTTCTAAAACCAAATCCGCCTAATTTTGAAAAGGAAAAGAAAAATGAAAAATAGCTCAATTATATCTTTAATATTTCATTTGCGTTTATAATTTTCAATATTATCTCTGATAATTGCAAAATCCGACAGAGGTTAGTTGATTTATTTCCCAAGCTTTGTTACTAAAAGAGTCGCCTAATTTTGAAAAGGAAAACAAAAGATGCAAAACGGCTCAATTAGATTTTTGATGTTTCCTCTATTATTGTCATTTTCAAAATTCTCCCTAATGACTGCAAAATCCGACAGAGGTTAGTTGAATTATTTCGTAAGCTTATTTATTTGGATTATTACAAAATTTAATAGCAATAGAAATAGATAATGATAGTTTCAAAACTTGAATAAAATAAGTTTTTTTTTTTTTTAATATTCAGAACTAATTACTTAACAGACTAAAATTAATGTTAACATGCTAATAATAATGCTGCTCCTCCCTTTGTTTTCAAAAGCACACGTATGCAGTTTGGCCTTTGCAATGCGTCATCTACTTTTCAACGCTTTATAGATGAAGTAACTCGTGACTTAGAATTTCTAGAAGGACAGAAAAATAAGAAAAAAATCCCCGTTCCAGTGCTAGCAACACTGAGCAATTACAATGGAACGACGAATTAACTCTCTCCTTCACTGCTTCAAAAGAAGCTGTAGCTCAAGCTACACTATTAAGATATCCTCTTCCTGGTGTCCAGATAAGTTTATGGGTTGATGCTAGTAATGTCGCGATTGGTGGATCCTAATGCAGCTCGCAGAAGATCAGTGGGAACCCATAGCGTTCTATTCTTGTAAACTAAATAAGGCTCAGAGGAAATGGTCAACTTACGATCGTGAATTATTTGCTATCTACTCTTGCATAAAAAAATTCAGGCATATGCTAGAAGGTCACAATTTTGTTATATATACAGACCAAAAACCCTTATATTTGCCTTCCAACAAAACCCTACTAAATGTAGCCCTAGGCAGCTGCGCCATTTAGATTATATTTCGCAGTTTTCTACCGATGTTCGGTACACCAAAGGTTCTGATAACAGCGTGGCCGACGCACTATCTCGCATTGAGATAGACTCAATTTCTCCTAATGTGCTAGACTTTAAAGAGTTTGCCACTGCTCAGACCGTTGATGACGAGCTGAAACAGCTTATCGAATCTGACACCTCCTCTTTATGATTGGAAAAACACTATTTTCCTCTCGAAGATATATATTTATACTGCGATATGTCACAGACACACCCTCGACCTTTTCTTCCCAAATGTCTGCGACAATCTGTTTTTCAAACTTTGCATTTTTTCTCCCATCCAGGTATATCAGCCTCATTAGATTTAATTTCTAAACGATTCGTTTGGCCTGGCATGCGTAAAGACATAAAATCTATGGTTCGCAGTTGTACTAAATGTCAAAAAGCTAAGATCTTTAAACATACCAAATCACCAATTGGCACCTTCTCTGATCCTGATGCTCGTTTTGCCCACATAGACTTTATTGGACCGCTCCCACCCTCAGGTGGCAATCAATATTGTATGACCATCATCGATAGGTTCACGAGATGGCCCGAAATTATCCCTACACCCGATATGACTGCGGAAACAACTGCTCGAGAATTAGTACATGGTTGGATCTCCAGATTTGGATCCCCTGTTACTGTAACTACTGATCAGGGTAGAAATTTTGAATCTACTCTCTTCAAAGAACTCACTAACATATTAGGATGCAACAGAATCCGAGAATATGCTTACCATGCACAGTCCTACGGTATCATTGAAAGGTTTCATCGTCATCTCAAGAGCTCTCTTAAAGCGCACTTAACCCTTTCAGATGTGCAATTTTATTATTATAATTGTTTTTTAAAGTATGATTGAGGTATAATGGTCCTACAAATAAAAGAAATGTGATTAAAAACATTAGCAGCCCCCCCCCCCCTTAAGTAGAGCAAATATAAAAATAATACATTTTGTATTTTTGTAAATAAAAACCTGAGTGCCATGTTAAGATGCTTTCTTAATTCTATATTCCCCTACATCATTATAAATCAAAGACCAATATTGTGTTATAAAACTGGTGTAAAAGAAAGGTATTGGTAGAAGAAAGATATAATATTTAAGTTTAAAGTTTTTGAAATTTAAAAATTTAAGGGGGGAAATCACCTTAAAACCTTAAAAAAACTCAATTTTTTACTATGATTTAATTTTGAAGAGTGGAATATAAGGAATCTTATGAAAAAAATGAAGTCGATGATACAATTACAACCGATTTTATGGCCAAATGTATAAAGCAAATAGTAATTTATAGAAAATTTAAACCTTAATGGATTTTTCTAAAAACTGTTATTTTGAAACTTGTGCGTACTATTTCTTCCAAACTAATCGTCCCAAATTGCTAAAATTTTGTATACATGTATATCTTGTATGTTTATACAATTTCTACCTAAATTTAGTTAAGAACATATCACTAATTTTTTTACAGGAATTTTTTTTTAATTTTGATATTTTTTGTACATTATAATACATTTGCCTGAAAAAAATATTTTTATGGGAAATATTGTAATTAATTTAGGTGTAGATTAAAGTATAACCTATGGATAGAATATAGACACATTTAATGTAGTAAACTGTCTTCTTCCACCTCATTTTTCAATCGCTTTTCGCCTGTGTGACGTCTAGCTGCTGACGAAGCGTTGCCACAACCAGGGTTGCCAAATGTCCCGGATTTTAAGGGACAGTCCCTTATTTGAAAATTTTGTCCCGCGTCTCGTGGAACTTTGATACGGGACGGCAAAAGTCCTGTTTTTCGCCGAAATGAGAAATTTATTGTATACGAGTTGGGCGCATACAAGGGCCTGTTCACATCCGGATGTATTTAACACAGTAAAGCACAATATATCATACAATTCAATGGACCATGCGAACACACTCATTCGAAAACTTTTTTATGACTGAAAAGTCACCCCAAAGATTTCTTGCGCAAATTATATTATGTACATTGTACAATAATGAAATTACAAATTTTACATACACGTCCCTAACATTTTATAAGGGACTTACTTAGTTGTAGTAAACTAATAAAATAAAAATCAGTTTTGTATTATATGCTTAAACCAACTTTAAATTGTTTTTGATTTGCAAATTTTCTATGTAATTACATTATTTATTACTTAACCTAAACTCTATGTAAGTTGCAAAACTGAATGAAAAATGCATTGAAAATGGTTATTTGAAAGATTAAAATTTGAAAATTTTCCAGGGGACCCCCTCCCGGACCCCCTTTTTCCTGGAGGTATTCCATACTCCCCAGTAGTATAGTTATGAAAACCCGTCCCTTATTTTCGATGTTTTTATTCAACCTGTCCCTAATTTTCGGTGTTTTTATTTGGCAACCCTGGCCACAACCCCAGAAGAGAACGTTTCTCCTTAAATTGGGCGCGCGAGGTGCATCGTGTGAAAAGAACCTCACACGGCAGTCAACTACATGAAAATAAACAAGGCAAATCAGTTGAATCATCGAATGTGCCTCGTGTGAAAAAGGCCTTAGGGTGTCCGTCCACATTCGATGTTAAACACTAGATTGTCTGGCGTCTGCGAGGCGTTGTCAGCCAGGTGATTAAGGCGAATGTTTAACGATAAGTGCCCAAACACACATCTCTTATTAGAATTAATCAACAGCTTAATCTTTGCCTCTAAATCTTCGAGGCGTAGTTCACACTGTTCTATATCATCCTGAATTTCTATTAATTCAGCTGCTGGGACTTTTACTACGCAGAAGGAGTATTGTTTCAGTTAATCAACTTTGCGCTGCAGCTGGTCTATTTTCTTGAGTTTCACTTCAAGTTCCATTTTTTTCAAGTTCTGTTGTTAAGCACGTCCCCCTCCTCCCCCCCCCCCAACTTCACAAGAAATAAATCAAAATTTTAATTCGTAGAAGTTCATTTAAAATCGGAAAATTGTAGAAAACTTACGAAAGTTGGGTATTTTCCGTTTTTCCAAACTGTGAAACTGAAGATTCTGATTATGTCTATACTTTTTAACAATATGATCCATAACAAATATTCGATATTTTTTTTCTTATTTTATTTATATATTTATCTTTCTAATTGTATAAATTTTGAATACTACTCAAACACCAATTCTACTGTTATACAATTTTAAAAGAATCATAATACACTGGTGTAAGAAATTAAGAGAATTTGCAGACTTGGTCGATTATCTCTAGAACTACTGTACCGATTTTAATGAAATTTGATATGTACATAAATTTGATATGTACATACATTGATACAATACAAAACAAATAATCATTCAATAATTGTAATACACACGCATGATCGTGCGTAACACTCGTTGGAGTCGGAAGGTATCAGTCGGAAGGAACAGCGGTTGCAGAATAAACAAAAAATGGGTTAATAGATGGGTTAATAGGGGGTATGGTCCCCTCTTACAGATATACAGGTCTCGCAGCGTGATTTCATACTTCAAATAAGGCAGTTTATCATTTCCTGTGGCAATTGGTCCCACTCGTTCAGCAACGCTGTTTTCATTCCCTGGATGGTTCTCGGAGGGGGGTTGCGAGTTGCAATTGCGTCCCAGACATGCTCTATAGGGTTAAGGTCTGGAGATCTGGCTGGCCAATCCATCCGGCAGATATCCTCACTCTCTAGATATTCGTCGACCAGAAGAGCTCTATGTGGCCTCGCGTTCTCGCCCATTAAAATGAACTGAGGGCCAACTGCACCCCTGAAAAGGCGAACATAGGGCTCCAAGACCTCATCCTATATCTCATAGCAGTCACAGTGCCTCTTTCAAAGACATGGAGAGGTGTGCGGCCTCGAACATGATGCCTGCCCAGACAATTAAAACTCCTCCACCATAATGGTCTATTTCGCAGACATTGGAGGGTAGGTAGCGGGTCCCTGGTTCTCTCCATATGAACGAACGGCGAGAATCGGTGTTTAGGCTGAACCGGGACTCATCAGTGAAGAGAACGGTCGCCCATTGATCCATACTCCAATCTCTATGCTCTCTGCACCATGATAAACGGATTCTCCTGATCGTAGAAGTGAGCGGGACGCAAACAGCAGGTCTTCTTGCAAACAACCCTCTCTGATGAAGTCTTTTGGAAACAGTCACCCTTGATACACGGGTTCCTGTGGCTGCATACAAGTCACGAGAGAGCTGAGAAGCTGTAGCACTCCTGTTACGCCTCGCTATAATCGACAAATGGCAATCTTTTCTTGCGGTCGTAACTCTTGGACGACCTTGCCCAGGCTTTCTCTCGATGGATCAGGTATCCTGGAACTGTTTCAATAAGTTAGACACGACGCTGGGCGTTAAATTGAATCCCTACAAATTTGGACTTGAGATTGGGGAGGCTAGAAGCAGGCCACAATTCGCCACCTCATTCCATCATCTAAACGATGGTGGTTACTCATTTTTACTGTTACAATTTGAAATTAACCGATTGCTGCAAAATAACACCAAGAAATTTGCCGAGGTGTGCTAGCGAACGAAATGCGTCTTAACTTACACGCGCTTATAAAGCCTGTTTCTCTACTGGCTATACCTACACACACGTGTACGTCAAATACGTAAAATTACGTATTTGACGTACAAGATTTTCATTTTTGTCTAGAAGCAGGGGTTTTACGTTCAGTTCAGTTTTTTCATAAAATTCGATAAAATATGCAAATTCTCTTAACTTATTTCACCAGTGTATTTCATATTTTAAAGACCGTCCGGCAGTCAATGCGATACGGAAGGCCCTAACTGAATTTAATTGCCCCCCCCCCCCGCCCGAAAAAAAGGTTAGAAGCACGCTACGGCCATGTATGCAGTACTATATAGCCGCAGTGATATCACTTCAATTTTTCTGCAGCATTCCCTATTTTCATATTTTTAAGATATCTGCCTTCGTTTAAATGGCTGTTTTGATTGCTTTATTTCAAAACCCAATCTTTTAGAATTCTAAAACTGCTTAACTTTTGTTCGCACTATCATTGGATGAGAACTAATGGCCAATTTAATAAACCGAAAGCGATATTAAAAGACCGGAAGTAGCATCTGTAAATGCATTTTCTAGAAAACTCATTTTTCAGTTACTTTTGTAAATCGAACAGCTAATAATTTTGATAGTTTTCAATATATTTCAATGAAATTTTGCTATAGTGTTTTACTTATCACTAACGATGTTTTTAACTAAAAGCTAAGCTATATGTGTTAATTTAATCATTCTACATGTACCTGTACTAATAAAATGATAATTGTTTCAAAAATTAGTGTTTTTTAATTTTTTTTTGGTATACAGTATTTCAGTGATTTTTGGAAATATTGCAAAACTTACACTTCAGAACTCAGATAAGTGTCACAGTAGTATATGTTGCGTACTTAAAATCAGTCGGTTCGGGAAAGAAATACATCGATAGCGAAACACAACAGCAGACTTTATTTATACCTTACAGGCGACGGCGGAACACATACTCTGCTCACGGCCATGTAGCGGTACAGCTCTTACATTTGCTTATGCGCAAGCACAATGCGCATTGCATATGGCGTGATCTCTTCTTCTGCCACAGTATCTATATAAAACAGTTCCGTAACTGACTGACCGACTAACATTTAACACATGGACCAAACCGCTGGACATTAAGGGTTGAAATTTTGCGTGGCGATTCTTCTTTTAGTGTAGTGCTGCACTAAGAGAGATTTTTGAAAAATTCTTCTTAGATTTTTTAAATTTAAATTTTTAAGCTGTTTTTGTAACACTCTTTAAAGTTTGCATTTAAAATAATAATTTGAGGGTTATAAAATTAATATCACGAGAAAGATCATAAAAATTCGTTTAAAATATAATCTTTTTCGAATCTTTACCTCCATTTTCTGATTTTTGGTGAATTTTTAAAGATTAATTTTTAGAATTTAATTTATTAAATGCTGATCACGTGGTTTCTTTTCTTTTTGTGATACATCAAATTAATTTTCGCGTCACGTGCATAACAACGAAATAAATTGACAAAAAAGAATTAAAATACGGTAAAAGGTAAAATTTAACCACTATACTAATTGAGACGGAAGTTTTTAAAGAATTTAATTAAATTAGCATGTTTTATGGATATTAAACAGACAAATTAATTGCATACATTGACCATTGTATTTAATTTGAATATTTTCTTCTACATTATTTTGTCTATAAAAACATCCGTTACGATTTTTTTTTATAAATATACATATCTGTAAATATATATTTGGCATTAATTGCATACATTGACCGTTATATTTAATTAGATTGTACTCCGTAGCGAAGCACTGGTATTCAGCTAGTATAGTATGCACGAAATTAATATATATATATAGTTGAATTGAGTGCAGGGTATTTGGTGTAAGCACTAAATTGTACTAAAATTTTTAAAAAATTCCCTCTATTTTAAAATGTTATGAAATTTTTACCAAAAATTTTATGTGTTTTCATGATTTTATATCACGTTTCAACTAAAAATATATGTATTTATTCTGTACTGTAAATTTTTGATAAAAAGGGCTCCGAATTTAGACAGATACCGTAAGTGGCATCTATTGACAACTACTATAAGTAAACAAAAATTTTTTATTTATTTTACTCACATCGGAGATTAATTTTGCTTTATTGGCTTGTTTTATTTGATTATGATGTATTTTGCGTAGGGTTACGTAATTCTCGTATTTACGAAATAGATGCGAATAAATGCGAAATTTGCAGATATGAGCGTATAAATGCGAAAATTATTTCGTTTACTACTTTTCGGCGAAAACTCGGTGATAAAAGTTTTTTAAGCGAAATTAGGTAATATTAGTAATAATTTATTAACATAACTGCTTATCTAAAACTGTCCGAGGTCTATAACTGAGAAATCTCACTCTCTTTCGGATTTGCTTCGAATTTCGCCGGACACTTTGTCCGTACCGAAGTCGAACCAAAAAAAAAATCAACCATCAAGTTTTGTGGAGCATTTTAATACATTTAAGAACGTCTCCTGAGCGCCTAAGTCAAGGGTATTTCAGCTACTTAAGTAGTGAACCAAGAGACTGGTGTTGATTTTATACATATTTTAATCGCAACGAAATTCTGCTACCTTAACTTTGCAAAGGCAGCTATAAAAAGCCTCTATATTCCCGTTAACAGAGTAGATGCTGAACTATTTTATCACGTACAACATCTATATATTTAAGTTGCTAAGCCGACTTTTTGGGCAGTCCGTGACAGAAAACTACTGCATCAATTTACTTCATTTCGGTCTTAAACGAAAGATTGTAATCTGTAGATTTGTCAAATTTGGTTTTTGTAAACGCAATTTCTATTAATTAGCGATAATTTACAGTTAAAAATTAATCTCTGCGCATGCTCAGTGGCATGTTTAAATCAGTCTTTAGAAACTCTGTTTCTGCGCATGCTCAGTGGCATTTTTTAATGACAAACACGTTTATTCAGAGGAGTTTCTCTAGATCTCTCTCTGGCATTTTTATTTTCATGATAATTATGTTTGTGAAATATATGATTAAACCCGATAGAAATTGTTTATTTCGCGCTGTTTAATTAGTGATAATCTACAATTAAAAAAATTGATTTCTGCGCATGGTCAGTGATATTTTAAAATCTGGCTTTAGATACTCACTAAGCACGAGGCCTCTTAAACACATTAATTTCTTTCTTCGCATTATTATGATTTTCAACATTTGGCAATGATGTGTTGAGTATGATTTGTGTGTTAGTACATTTATTTACTATCTAGCTGTCATGTTTTGACGGGTACCAACTAGTAGTAATTAATGACAGAAGCCAAAGACTTAAGTAGCTTAATGTGGAAACTACTACAATGTTAGCTTTTAACTATGAATTGCGATACTTACCTATCAAAGTAAAATTGGAATTTTGTTTAATAAACGCGAAATTTTTTAATATATATTTTTTTGCGAATAAATGCGAAATTTTTTAAATTGTATTTTTTTTTTGTTGCGAAATTTATGTATTCCTAATTTTAAGAGCTGTTCTATAGCTATAACAAATCGCGATGGAGCGCATTATTTGAACACTTGTTAATATTCTGACACCAATGCATTTCCCAAAGTAAATGCATTGCTCAGAGATGTTAAAGCGATAGTTATATTAATTTGGAAAGCGTGAATAAGCAAGGCTTATCTCGTGGAATCTATGATTTTCTCCTCTGTCGACTCTGCGAAATCTGGGCTCGTTGATAATTGCAGAAGCTACGGTTGGTTCGAATATATACCCGCAAATTTGATTGTAAAAAACGATCTTCAGATGATAGGATTTAAGGTGAAAAAAAATATTTTCTACCCATCTTCCGTGATGAATTATTTTCTTTTGTGTCTTAAATATAAAAATTTCCCTGCATATAAGAAATTCTTGTCCAAATGAAAATTTTGTTTTAAGAATTCAAAATTTAAATAATTTTTAATTTTTGTTATGTACGCTGAAACAATAGCTCTGTTGCCATATTTTTAACGTAGGATTACGATCCTCCATAACGGTCCTTCGGAAAGCAAAATTTCAAAAGCTAAAACCGACCGTCGTCGCGAGTTATAATTGTGGCAGCGCGCCAAACCCAGTCTGTATCCCTTGGGCAAGCAGTAAACAATTATAGAGAAAAGTACCAAAATGCGTCAAAATTTTGACTGACTGACACACACACACACACACACACACATATATATATATATATATATATATATATATATATATATATATACATACGTACATATATATAGATATATATATACATACAAAACAGGTAAGCAACGATAAGTAATCCTACGTTAATAACCCGCGGTAGTTTCGTTATAAGAGACTACCGGAAATTTTTAGTTTAGGATTACGTTACTCCATAACGGTCCAGCGGAAAGGAAAATTTCAGACGCTAAAACTGTCCGTCCGCCCGTCTTCGCGAGTTATAATTTTTGCAGCGTACCAAATCCAGTCTATCGCTTGGACAAGTTAAACAGAAAAGTACCAAGATGCGTCAAAATTTTGAAATACATATATGACATACATATATCTATACATACCATTTTTTTTAACACCAGCAGACGCGTATGTCTCAAAGTGCAACGTCTCTTTCAACCTTCATTTTTCCTTTTGTAGTAAACTTTATTTTTCAAATTGAAAATAATAATTCTGCGTTTCATGAAAAGATATAAAATGTTGATAATATTGAGATATATTTATAATTAAAGACCAAAGAATGCAGATATAATCGCCTTATTTTAAAACTGTCTGGTTTATTGGATCTAGTATAACTTGCGAATGGATTCCTATTATGTCCAAAAACCTAAAAACAATGAGATTGTCCATATCCGTGATATGCGAGATACCGTGTAATAGATGCACATTTGATCGACTACATCAACTTCTGCTTTTGTCGCGCTGTAATCCGATATAATCGCTGGTTTACCACGGTTAAATCACGACTAACAATGAAGGAAAAGGGATAGAAGTGTTGGAACGATAATAAAAAAAACGTTGAGGAAACCTCAATAGAATGGGATATTAAATTTGTTTCCTACTGTTAGCAATATTACTCTTAATTAGTGGTTAGTACATTTTTTATAAAATTAAGTTGAGGCGCGTTGTGAAAACCTCAAAAAAATAAGAATTTAATTTTAACCGCTATAACCAAATTACATATAATTTTAACTTTATACCAGGTTCTTTTTTCTGTTTACTCCACAGTGGTGGATATGAGCAAGGATAAAAATTAAATTAAATTAAAATCATTAGAAAATTAAAGAAAACTACTTCCCTATTCTAGAAGCACTCCTAAAACAAAATCTACTTCTCCTAAAAGAAAAACCTAACTCACATCTGCTGAAATAAAAATAATCTTCAATAATGCTGAAATAAAAATACTTTAAACTCAACACTGGTAAAAACGACAAACGACTGATAACATTTAACTTAACATTTTATTTGGACAGTTGATTCACACGTAACATACTTGTACAATTTTAGTAATCATCCCTATACATTCATTCTTTTAAATATTAATCCGACGGTACAAATTTTAATTAACACAACACTATTCCGATAAACTCAATTCTAATACTGATTACACACTATTAATTGAACAAAAATCAATAACATAAGAAGATTAATAAGAGTGTGGCTGGTGAAATAATAATAAAAACCCTTTTTCAACTTTGATCTTAATTGCTAGCATTATTAATAAGTTAAAATAAAAATAAGATAAAATAAAAAGTCTTAGGGATTCGCTGCAGCTTTCAAAATAAAGAGAAATTAAGGATAGAATAGACGCTTACAAAGAGAAAACTTTTAAGTACAATTCACCAGCTCACAAAGAATAATTTCAACCAAGCCACTTTACAAACTTATTTAACACATTAAATCATTTTAAATTCAGTAGAGACTTAAACATTCTTTATTTAAACCTTTTATTTAGCGTTACTATATTAAAAAAATCGCGGTTGTAAACGTTAATAAAATTAATAATTATTCTTTCAATAATATCAACACAACAATTGGGTCAGAAAATCATACTTGCATCAGAAAGGGTGTAGCTATAAATAGCAACTGCTTAGAACATTCAACCCTTACATGTGAAAACAAACCATTCAAAATTACGGTAATGTTGCACTCTATACCCGGGAACGACCGCTGAAAGTTTAAGCAAATGCAAGCTGTAAAATCTAGCTATTTTTTTTTAAAGTTTTCGTATATTTTTACGTTTGATATTAAATTTTGTTTTACGTTAAATTTATTATTGTTTTTATGTTTGTTTCTAAATTTTTATTAAAGTTGTTTATCACTAAGAGCTTGGGGGCTCTAGGTAGCCTTGTAGTAGCACGTTGGCATTCGGTGCTGAGGGTGCTTACATCGAATCCCGACAAGAGCCATTAACCCTTCAGCGGGCACACCCGTGTACAAAGTGCAACAATTTCGTAATTTTGAATGGTTTGTTTTTACATGTACGGTTTGAATGTTCTAAGTAGTTTCTATTTATAGCTACACTCTTTCTAATGCAGATCTGATTTTCTGACCCTTCTATTCCTTTCCATTCATTGTTAGTCGTGTTTTAACCGTGGTAAACCAGCGATTATATCGGATTACAGTGCGACAAAAGCAGGAGTTGATGTAGTCGATCAAATGTGCAGCTATTACACGGTATCCGGCATATCACGACGATGGAAAATTTCATTGTTTTTTAGCTTTTGGGCATAATAGGAATCCATTCGCAAGTTGTCCTTAGATACAATAAACTGGACAGTTTTGAAATAAGGCGATTGTATCTGCATTCTTTGGCTTTCAATTATAACTATATCTCAATATTATCAAGATTTTATATATTATCATAAAATGCAGAATTATTATTTTCAATTTGAAAAAAAATTGTTACAAATGGAATAATCAAGGCTGAAAGAGACGTTACACTTTGTGCCACACGAACCTACTGGTGTTCCAAAAATTGGAGCTCCCACTGAAGCGTTAAATACCTCCGTGTCTAGGCCAGAATTACACACGTTAAATATGTAGACCGGAAAGTTCCTGTCTACGTATTTAACGTGCAGAGAAGGTGGCAGAGGGTACGATTCCCCTAGATGTCACCCGTGGGGTTGCTCGATCAAAATGGAGGAGGCTTCGAGCTAAATCGGACTCCGACTCTTGTGATTCCATTATAAATCGGATCCGCACCCCTCAGTCCGCTAGCCTATATGGACCTGGTCTGGAACACCCAGCCAAGGGGCATTAGAAACAACTCAAACAGCTTGTTTATTCGGAAAATAAAACCCATTTTTGCATCTAAAAGGATTGGTTGGGAGAGGAATCGTAGCGATTTTTTCCTTTTTTTTAATATAGGATTACGTTCTTCAATAGCAGTCCTTCGGAGAGAAAAAAATTGTCCTGCGTCGCGAGTTAAAATTTTGGCAGCGCGCCAAACCCAGTAGCAGTAAACAGTTAAACAGAAATGTACCAAAATGCGTCAAAAAAAAATCAGGTATTCTCCTCTAACAAAACTACCGCGAGTTATTAACCCTTCAGCGGGCGCACCCATGTATAAAGTGCAACATTTTCGTAATTTTGAATGATTTGTTTTTACAAGTAAGGTTTGAATGTTCTAAGCAGTTTCTATTTATAGCTACACCCTTTTTAATGCAGGTCTGATTTTCTGACCCTTGTGTTCTTTTCCATTTACTGTTAGTCGTGATTTAACTGTGGTAAACCAGCGATTTCACTGGATTGCAGTACGACAAAATTATGAGTTGATGTAGTAGATTAAATGTTCAACTAATACACGATATTCCGCATACCACGAAGATGGACAAACTCATTGTTTTTTAATGTTTTTGGACATAATAGGAATCGATTCGCAAGTTGTCCTTAGATGCATTAAATCACACAGTTTTGAAATAAGGCTATTGTATGTGCATTCTTTGGCCTTTAATTATAAATATATCTCAATATTATCAACATTTTATATCTTGTCATAAAACGCAGAATTATTATTTTCAATTTGAAAAAAAAATTGTTACGAAAGGAATAATCAAGTTTGAAAGAGACGTTGCAGTTTGCACAACGCGCGCCTGCTGGTGTTCCAAAAAATTGCGAACCCGCTGAAGGGTTAATGTAGGTTTACTTATAGTGTGCTTGTCTCTTTTTTTGACGTATTTTGGTACTTTTCTATTTAACTGTTTACCGCTACTGGGTTTGGCGCGCTGCCAAAATTATAACTCGCGACGCAGGACAAATTTTTTCGCTCCGAAGGACCGTTATTGAGGAACGCAATCCTACGTTAAAAAAGAGAGAGGAAGAGAGAGAGATAAGCAAACGATAAGTAATCGTACGTTAATAAAGCGCGGTAGTTTCGTTGGAGGAGACCACCTGAATTTATTTATTTATTTATTTTTACAAGTTGTCCCTGATCAACAAAGGGCTAGGAACTGCTCAATCTTTATAATCATTTAAACGAAAAGCAAAACTCAAATACGATGAGTAAAAGAAAAGAGTAAAACAAAATGTGTTAATACTCTGTTTCCGGTTTCCGGTTTTCGTGTCTATATGGACTTGGCGGCGCTTTTATCCAAGTTTTGTAAATTGATATTTTTTTTCGTCGCCTTATTGTACAGTTAAACCTGGTTTATCCGTACTAACAGGGGCCATAGGAAATCCGGATAATTCGGGTAATATGGGTAATGGAAATAGTCAACATGTGGTACAGTGGTTAAAAGTTTCTAAACCAAAACGACAGAAGAAACGAAAGTCAACAGAATTAATATTAAGAATAACATTTAATGAATAGTATAGAATTTAGCTCTTTACAGTAAGAAGCACATTTTCGAAGTGGCAAAAATTTACTCAACGAGGAAATCCGATATAGGGATGCGACATCGATGTCGATGTTTTCAAAACATCGATGTTTTGATAAAAACATCGATGTTTTAAACATCGATTTATTGAAGCCGATGTTTTTTTAACATCGATGTTTTGTGCTCGATGTTTTACGTTGTCTCGATGTTTTATTTTAAATGAAAAAGTACCGTAATAAAAAAAAAAATTACCACGTAGCATAATTTTCACACTCAGTAAATGTAAGTCTGAATTCTGAAAAGGACGAATACAAAAGGGCGAACGTTTCCTTAGCAAACAGACAAATGGCAATTAACAACCAATGAACCAATCAGAGCGCTTGGAATGTTCCCGACACTCCAGAACCTTCCATGGGGTTTTATTTTACAAATAGTATATACATGAGTGCATGCATTTAATTTTTTGTTTCGTTCTGATTTTATATAAGTTGACGTTAATATTATTAGTAAGATGCCTCCGAAAAGTACCGTTTGGAAATATTTTTACAAAACCTCTGACAAATTGGCGAAATGCAATATTTGCCTTAAGTCCCTCAAAACTTCTGGCAATACCACGAATTTATCTGGACATTTGAAGGCAAAACATGGCGGTATTTACAACGAGAATTTTGAGTCATCAAAGTAGCCGAAAGCAACCAAGTTTTTGCCATTTGTGTCTGCCCAATCAGAGAGTAAAATTAAATCACCCCCTCCCCCCCACGACTAACGGAAGTAACATTAATGTTAGAGGTTACTAAACCAGTTTTAAAAAATGGATGTTCTAAAGCAGGGGTTCTCAACCTGGGGGGGGCGTGCCTCCCTGGGGGGGGGGCGTAGAAGAATTTCGAGGGAGGCGTGAGTTTTTAAAAAAGTAAAATAAAAGGTAAAACTAACTGTAATTTACTGTACTGAAATTTACGGTCACAATGTAACCGTAACGTATTATCGACACACGAACACGATAATTGTCGTAATTGTAAAAACTCGATAATTGTCGTACGTCTGGACGTTGAAAGTGACCTGAGGTGTGCTTTGTCACAGTTACAACCTAATATTCAAAAACTTGTCAACGACAAACAGTGCCAGCCCTCTCATGTTGTGAAAGTGACTGATATTACATGCCAACCTCACCTAAATTCTTGATTACCTCAAATATATTTGATCTGTATTTAATATTTTGATTTCATATGTTCTAATAATAATATGTTCCAAATTAAGATATGTATAGTAATATTAAATTTTGCGTATGAAATTATCTATTCTATATTTTCATTTAATAACCACCTTCAGTTACAAATTCCGATTGTACTACTTGTATTTACCACATATGGTGGTGGTGGTGGTGGGGGGAGGCGTGACCTCACATCAGTGTTCAAAGGGGGGCACAGAGCCTGAAAGGTTGAGAACCCCTGTTCTAAAGCATCGATGTTTAAAAACATCGATGTTTAAAAACATCGATGGTTTTAGGGCGATGTTTTATTAGCATCGATGTTTTAATATTGAATATCGATGTTTCAAAACATCGATGTTTTGTTATCGATGTCGCATCACTAATCCGATATGGTGAAAATCAATGCGCATGCGCGCTACACAGGACGTGATCTATTTATAGAAATCTTGCGCTACAATTCACTACAGCAGCTGTTAGTAGAATTACATTGGGAACAGTTTATGATTAAAAATAAAAAAAGTTAATATAATTGAAGAAGGAAAAGTCCGGAGACGATCAGGCAACAGGTAATAAGAAAACAAAATCCTTCACTAAGCAGATTTACCGTTTATTAAGATAAAAAACTACATTTTGTAACAAAATTACATAGTATTGTTTACAAGACATTAAAAATATTTAAAAAAACTTTTCACATCATTTCTTAACAAAGAATTGATAAGTCTAGTAAAGCTTTCTTAAACTCAACAAAAAGCATTATATTACCATAATTTACAGTTGAATCCCGTTATAACAAACTTCAAGGGACCAAAGGTTTTCTTCGCTTTATCCGGTGGTGCGCTATATTCGAACCGTTAAGAAAAATGCTAGAGTTCACAAAATGTATAACTCATTAGTTGCAATGTGTATTCAATAATGATGTATTAAAAAAGGATAAAATCTATTAAAAATACCATTAATGAATTAAATCGACTAAAATCGATTACATTAAACTGACACAATACTAATTAAATTACGTATAATAGGAAAATGGGGGGGACCAAAATTCTCGTTCGTTATATCCGTCAGTTCATTATATACCGGGTTCGCTATAACGGGATTCGACTGTATTGTACAATCTATGCAGAAACTCTACATTGAATGAAACTAAAAAGCGAATATTTGGCATACTTGTAGTTACGTTCTTGCTATCGTAGTTAAAAATTATTATCTAATGTGAACATTAAATAAAAATAATGTCTACAAATATGATCTGGATTATTCGGAGATCCGGATCAACGATGAACGGATAAACGAGGTTTTACTGTACTTATTTAAGATTATTGTTTAAATGTATTACTCCTCAACCTGATAATCTCAGTCTCTGTACAATGAAACAACAATTTTATAGTCTGAATCGTTAGCTACAGTGCACATCGAGTTTCACTACAAAGCTTTACTCTCGAGATTTAAGTCATATATTATTGTTTTCAGACTTTATAGATGAATTTATACTGATTAATAACTCTTTTTTGGACATGACGTCATCACGAATAAAAATTCGACTGATCACATGACCCCACACTAAATTTAAGATAATAATTAAAGAGTGATAATAGAAATCAAAGTATAAAAAACAAAAACTAACCAACCAAAATAAAACATACGAGGCATTCGAGTGGTCTCTTCATCAGGAGGCCTAACCGAGCCGGTCAGCTCAAGGGCCTGGTTATGTTTTGGCTTATTTTGGTTCTATAGTTTTAACTCAAGATTACATTCCTTAATAACGGTCCTTCGGAGAGAAAAGAAATGTCCGGCGTCGCGCGTTATTATTTTAGCAGCGCACCAGTAGCAGTAAACAGTTAAACAGATGATACCAAAATGCGTCAAAAATAAGAAAATAAATAAATTTCAGGTAGTCTCCTCTAACGAAACTACGCGGGTTATTAACGTAGGATTACTTATCGTTTGCTTACCTCTCTTTTTACGCATTTTGGTACTTTTCTGTTTAGCTGTTTACTGCTACTGGATTTGGCGTTCTGCCAAAATTATAACTCACGACCATAGGCGTAGCGTGCCTCTATTCTTTTTTTTCGGGATTGGGGGGGGGGGGGGGGGGAACGAATTAAATTCAGTTAGGGCCTTCCTCAGCGCATTGACTGTCGGACGGTCTTTAAAATATGAAATATGATTTTTTTTAAAGTGAATAACAATAGAATTGATGTTTGAGTAGTATTCAAAAGTTATACAATGAGAAAAATAAATATAATATCAATAAAATGAGAAAAAATATACAGCATTGAATTTTTTTTATGGATCATATCACTGTTAAAAAGCATGTTAAGACTATTGACATAATCGGAATCTTCAGTTTCACAGTTTGAAAAAGCGGGAAAAAACGAACTTTCCTAAAAGTTTTCTACAATTTTCCGATATTAACTGAACTTCTATTTACGTTTTAATATATTTCAAGTTAAGTTGGGGCTCACGACGCAGGACAATTTTTTTTTCTCCGAAGAACCGTTATTGAGGAACGTAATCCTACGTTAAAATATTTCAAGTAGTCTCTTCTAACAAAACTTCCGCGGGTTATTAACATAGGATTATTTATCGTTGCTTATCTCTCTTTTTTTTGGCGCATTTTGGTATTTTCTGTTTAACTTTTTACTGCTACTGGGTTTGGCGCGTTGCCAAAATTATAACTCGCGACGCCGGACATTTTTTTTATCTCCGAAGGACCGTTATTGAGGAACATAATCCTACGTCAAAAAAAAAAATAGAAAATAAAGAGGCAAACAACGACAAGTAATCTTGTAATCTGAAGTAGAAAATGTGTTATTGAATTCTGCAGAAACTTTTACAGCACTCAAACGTGAATTTTTCACAAATTTTCTAATTATAAATCTCTGATCATGTTTTGTTAACTTTGCCGGACGGCCTTTTCTTACCTTGTTTTCTATCCAATTTTCTTCTTTAAAGCGTTTTTTCACATACTGCACAGTAGAATGGGATAAATTAAGTAATTTAGCAATATTCCGAACTGATTTACCACTACTATGATGAAAAATTATCAATTTTCGAATGCTGTTTGTTCTTTCTTTACGACTACGAGCCATTTTTAAATATTAAATAGAATATTACGGAGTAGGCAAGAAAAAATTAAAGCCAAACGATATTTTAAATGCCACCACAGTTCAAAAATAAAAATAAAGCGCCAGATGATAATTTTAATCATGAATTTATCTGAAAATATTTCAGTGTACGATGACTTTTTTGAGATAAAGTTTTTGTTACTTTTTGATTACTGGTTTCTTAAAAATTAAGTTTTACTATGTTTTCAAAATATTTCATGTAGTTTTGTTAAGAATAGATTATAGATCTTATTATTAAATACCCATTCTGAAATATTCATTTTAATTAATGGATAGACCACTATTTCAATGAAATTCGTAAGTGTACGAACACTTTTGGTAGCCACTGTATATTTAGAATATTCCACGGAGCATGAGTACAGAAATAAGTCCTCTGAAATAGCTACCAACGAAAAACATAAAATTAATATGTATATTTAGAATACGCTACGGAGCTTGAGTTCTAATTTTTCCTATCAAGTATTTAGCTTACTTCCAAAAATATTCATCTGAGAAAAACACGCTGAGGAAAAGAACACTCTAAAAAAACTTATCTTCCATGTGGCCAGTTACTCACGCCTCAAGGCTGCTGTACTAACCCTATTGAATTCGTTCACCTCAATGTTAACCTTTGGAGAAAATGTGTCTACTATTTACAGCTACATAAATACTGATAATCCAATAAAAATGGTATTTTCGGATAGCCTGAACTTTTCTGCACCTTGTAGCAGGATTCATTTTATAAATTTCGTCCATTAAAAGAATTTATGAGCGTTTAAAACACATTATACCATATTTTTCCAAGAACAACTTAAATGTTAAAATATTATTTGAATTTAAAAAAAAAAACGAAAAATGCACCAAGTTGTAAAATTTCTTTCTCTATTACGCAGTACATTTTTTAAAAATCTTTTAAATCTATGTTTGCAATCCTTGGACAAATGTCCTCCATAGGTTAACATTGAGGTGAGCGAATCCAATACAGTTAGAACTCAGAAGCCTTAATCCTGTCTTGTCGTATTAAAATTATCCCTCTTTGAAAAGTAAGTGGAAAACAGTTCTGAGATGGTGTGTAAATAGTTCTAAAACTTTACACACCATCCGAGTGTACATTCCCTCTTAATAAGCTACAAAGAAATTCTCTATGATATACTAAACCGCGAATGGAACACTGACGTATGCGCCAAGTCCGAAATGTGACATTATTTAGGACTTCGTGCGCTTAAATTTGCTCACGATTTTGAAATTTAACAATATTAAAGTCATAAGCTGATCTTTTATCATATAGATCAAAAGTAAAATTGCAATGAGAAATTACTTTTATGTTTATATCCAAAAAGTTTACATTAAGTTTATCTTGCCTACTTTGTTTTAGTTCCAGATTAAGAAGGTAAAAATTTAAGGCTATACTATTATTACTTTTATTAATTACAATTATGTCAGCAATATATCTAAATATATATATATATATATATATATATATATATATATATATATATATATATATATATATATATATATATATAAAACATCCAAAACAGAATTTTCGCTGTAGAGGGCGTAAAAAAGCAGCAAATTGTCAAAGAGTTACTGATAGTGAAAATAATGTAATTAATTAAGCAACGGGTGTATATAACTAATCCCATCCTGACATAACAAGGTTGTGTTTCAAGTTCCCTCGGGTGTTTTCCACGTGATTATCAAGAGCTATGATGGGCCTATGATGTCAGGGGAAATATTTCACCGTCTCAGTAGATTTTGTTTATATTATCTTGTTATTCTCTATGTAATGTATATGAAGAAAATAAAAAACTAAATAAATCTACTGCGACAACACAGAAAAACCAAACCGATGTTTTGATAGCCACAGCCGTTAATCAGCAAGCGGAAATAGTAATATATTTAACTCACGTGACAGAAGTTGTTAGGAGCAACGCCAAATATCATTGCCTCATTGGTCCGAAGATCACAGTTTCCTACATTGCGAAAATCGTTTGAATTATAGAAACTCTCCTGGTGGCAACTTCAAATTCTTCATTTGCGCTTCAGAAAGGATTTATTTTATTCGTTTGGAGTGGCAACGATGTTTAAAGTTCAGAACTAGATATTCGGCAGTAGGAAACGGATGTATTAGGATGCTCTTATTAAGGTTAGATATTGCGCCATTTCCAGAAAGAGCTTATTTAAATTATCTGTTTATTTAAGCTTGAGTTGTTTGGTGTGCGTTCTTTAGTTTACCGTGTAAAGACATTTCTATTGTATATTTTATTCGTAAAAAATTCTTGCAGGCAGATGCTTAAATCATAGTTTTCTATAAAAATCATCCTATGCAGTTGGTGCTAATAGTGTTGTTTGAGAACTCTAGAATTTTAAGCATCATTAGAGAAATACTTTGATGGATTTTTATGTTCTATTTAAAAACCTCATTACTATGTTCAATATTAGAAAGGTCTGAAAAATTTATTTTCAATTTTTCTTTATTATTTCAAAGAGAATGTTAACATGTATTCTATATCTCTTTCTTTCTCTCAGTGTGATGGATTTTTATGTTCTATTTAAAAACCTCATTACTATGTTCAATATTAGAAAGGTCTGAAAAATTTATTTTCAATTTTTCTTCTTCCTTAAGAGCTGGAATTTCAATACCCTAAAAATATTTTTCCTCGGAAAATTAGATAGAAAATATTAGAATTTTTAGTATGTGTGCTGCTCACTAAGGATTTCGGGTTTTGAGGAAGTTAGTTTATTTTTTCTTTGAATTTTTGGTATATTTTAACATGGTTTTCTATTATTAATTCATAGGAAGCTTTTGCAATTGATGTATGTTTTCTTCTTAGTGATTCTTATTTTCCATCCTGGTGCGATGGCTTCGTAAATCCTGTTGATAATACATTTTTTTAACCTTTAAAATATCTTTCAAGGATACACAGGCGAAAATTTTTGATTTCGTTTTACAAATATCTACCAATTTCTTATTTCGAAATTTATAGAGCTGGAGGCAAATAATTTATGTTATCCTTGTGTTTGTAGTGATTGTTAAGCGTTTTGTTATTAATGCTCATAGATTTTAAATTTTCTCAGTTACTCTTTTTTTAAATTTTGTCTCAAATTTAATTTCCTAGTGTTGTTTTCTATGAAATTTTCAACTCAGGTGACTTGTTTGCGGTCCAAAACTCCTAATATATAATTTAAGATTTGTATTTTATTGATGTTGTGTGAGGTTAATATTTCTAATTTTCAATTCAGACTCCATTGTGATTACTATAAAAGTGATTATGCATTAGACAACCTACTTTTCTTTCGAATGGATTCTTCTTTTAAAATGATCCGTTGGTTTACACAGTTAGTACAGAATTTTCTTTGGAGAGAAATTTTTGGGGATCCCCATTTCTTGTTAATGGCATTTGCAATTGAAACTGCGAGATCCGTTCAATCCTTGATTATTCGTGACGGCGAGAAAATTGCGCTGCTTAAGTAGGTTGTTATAACTGCGATTTCGCGCGGTTTCTGAGTTTTTCGCAGTTGGTTGAAAACTCAGAAACCGAGCCAAGCGACACAGGATACAGAACTCTTCCCATACTTTTTTTTTCCATTTTTTACAAATTGGGTAAATTCTAGTGGATATTAACAATTTTACCTATCCATCATTCCAAAGAAATCCATTACATTCTTTTCTCTTTCAGCTTTCATGATTTAGGTAATGCTCTTTAATAAAATTTGTGATTTTGTTGAGCAACATCGTCTGTAGGTAAGCAAGCTGCCAGTCTTCTCTGTTTTGGGGTAACACTACTTGGATAACGTTCAGAGACAGTTTTGAAAGGCATCATTTTCTTCATGAATTATGGGTCATTTGTCGAATGTAGTGTTTTGTTGATTTTGGGCAGCATGTTTCATCAAGCTTGAATAGAATTTTAATTGATTCATGTGTTTTTTAAAATTTTCCTTTTTTATTGGTTTCCATTTTAACATCTAGAACTTTAGTTGATTCATTCTTTTTTCTAACTCAATCCGCCTTATCTTTTAAAATTGCTCTCAGACTATGTTAACACTCCGCTGTGTGAATTACATTTACTTTATCTTAAATTTATTGGCATTTCTTATGCAAAATGCATGCAGGCTTTGAACTTTTGAAATATTGCTTAATACTTTCAGTGCTGCAATATTTTTAAAACATAAACTCCCGAATTAACCAGTGGAGAATTAATTCTCTTATGCACTATTAGTCAGCGGTATTGTATTACGACGTTAGGCATATGCTTATCATACTTATATGTTCTTTTGGTTGCATATAAATTATCTACAAGGTACACTCGCGGAACACAACCTCAGAACCAAGTGAATCGGTTTGTTTCAACCTAGAGTTACGCAGTTCACCGGAGAATGTTATAAAAGGAAGCCACTGGCGATTCCAGTTTCGGATTGGTTGTTTGCTTTATATTTTGGTTTAGTTTCGGTTTCGCATTGCTTGTTTAGGTGAAAATGTGGATTTATAGAAGCAGAGAAATTTTGAAAAAGTTTAATTTTGTGATGTTGCAACAGCTGTTTGATTATTACATACAATGAAGAGCGTTTAAACTGTGAACGATTATTTTGGATGCTGTGTATTGCTGGATGAACATAACACTACGGTACACTCATACACACACAAAAATGAAACGGATAAGGGACGTGGAATTTTAACGAGTCGTTATATCCAATCGATGCATTACAAGCACAGTGCACAGGCAAATGAAAATGTAGTGAAATTCTTTGCAATCTCGGGAGTGATATGCGTGGAGTGCACTATAGCGGGGCAGGATATTTCTGTTCATGGGCTCTCTCAACTCGCAGAGACGACAATAAGGATTGTCATATATACCTATTCGATAGAGGTGTTGTAAGCAATCATACCTAGTCAATAACCGGAAAAAGGCCACTGCATCACTGCGTGGTCTGTCTGGTTTATCAGCTAGATCTTCCTCGTTCCATTTCTTTGTCTGTATCCTGTTCCATAGTTGTAATTGATATTTCGCTTTCATCATTTGTTTTATAAGCAGTTTTACATAATAATATATACATAATAATACTACCCCCTCAAGTCCTACAGACTGCCTCATCGTGGCGAGGGGGTGACCCTGGGCGGAGTGGGTGAAGTACGTCGGGAGTGTATTCTCCTGGTAGGGCCACCCAAGGCGTGAAGGCCACTCCATTATGTCCAGCTAAAGTCTATAGGCACCGGAGCTAAGTCAGTCTTCTGCCGCTGGTGCTCCAGGTCTCTGACCATAGAAGCTGCCCCTTACCCCATCCATGAATAGTTCACTCAGAGATTTTCATGCTGCCTCGATCGTCGCGCAGTCTAAAAAGGATCGCGCTCCAGGCTTAGGCAGAGGGCTTGGTTCGAAAAGTAATTTACAGTCTCCAAAGTATAACTCGTTGAAACTTCTCCAGATCAATATAAACGGTATCACTTCTAACGCCGCCAGAATTAAATTAGATCAAGTGTTGGATCTGGCTGAGATATATGGTGTGCAAGTTATTGTTCTGCAAGAAACAAAGTTGAAGTGTGACACTTACCTCAAGATTAAGGGTTATGTTATCTATCGGACAGATAGACAAAATAGGAGAGGTGGAGGCTTAATGTTCCTCATCAAAGATATAAAATATCAAGGTATAAATATTAGCAACGATATCACCGGTAACTCTAATTTAGAGATACAGGGTATAAAGATCAACTGGAGAGGAAACTACCTTAATATATTTAACATGTATCAACCTCCTGATCTCAATAATATACCCCTTGTCCTACAAAATCTTTTCCTGCCTAGAACTATTTGTCTGGGAGATCTTAATGCCAAGCATCAAGTGTGGGGATCCTCTAGTGCTAATTCTAGGGGAAACGATTTGCTAAATATGGTCGATGATAAGGGTTTTGTGTTTCTTAATGATGGTTCTCCCACTCATTTTTCTCATAGCTACAATACGAAAGAGGCCTTGGACGTAACCATTGTTAGTCCTGACCTTAGCCCTGCCTGTAATTGGAGAGTGCTTGAGAACATTGGAAGTGATCACCTCCCAATCCTGTTTGAACTGAATAAGAGGCAACCTGCGTATTTGTTCAGCAATAGACGTTGGAACTTCAAGCGTGCTAATTGGCAGGCTTTCACTGATCAAACTGAAAGTTTGGTTTGTGCGAAACCCCTTACTAATCACCTAGAGACTGACTGGCTATCATTCAAGCGAATCATTTACAACGCTGCTGGTCAGTCCATTCCTAGGGGCAGATTCAAAAAGAAAAGACCTTACTTAACCAGCAAAATGCCTGCCCTGCAGCCTTTAATTGCAGAGAGAAGACAAATACTAAATGAGCTGGATTCTGTCCATAGTGACGCCAATAGAATCAGACTAAATAGAGTGAATGCACAATTAAAAAAGATGTACGCCCAGATCAAGAGAGACAAGTGGAATGAACTTTGTGCTGGTCTGGACTCAAGATCTTCCAATAGTAAATTATGGAAGCTGGTGAAGGGCATTAGTAAAGACCAGCCCCAATTCGAAAGGTGCAATACTATTCAATCTAAAGATGGCATCTTGGCCCAGAATGATGAACAGGCAGCTAATATTTTAGGAGAGCATTGCCAATTAACGAGTAGTCTGAAATTTTCTGGTAACGACAGGTATGTTAAAACTATGGCAAGCAATGTTGTTCATGGCTGCCGTAGTAATCATCAGGAGGGCCCGGTTATTTTCAGCAAACCCTTCTCGGCTCTGGAGCTTGACACTGCGATTTCGGGCTCGAATTTAAATACCTCGCCTGGGCCAGATGGTGTTCATGGCCAAATGATTTGTCATTTGGGTCCACATGGAAAACAGAGACTTTTAGACATCATAAATGACTCCTGGAGACTGGGTAGTCTTCCACGAGATTGGAAAAAAGCAGTTGTGGTCCCTATTAGAAAACCTGGCAAAGATATTACTTCTTCTGAGAGTTTTAGACCCATAGCCTTGACTTCCATTACATGTAAAATTATGGAGAAAATGATTTTAAAGAGACTTACGTTTTATCTAAATTCCCACAACCTTCTACCCATGGAACAATATGGTTTTAGAGAAGGCCACAGCACAACTGACCAGGTGCTTTATTTTAGCCAAAGAGTCAGAGACGCTCATAACATGAAACCCACAAATCATACCATAGCTGCTTTTCTTGACCTTTCTAGGGCTTTTGACAGAGTTTGGACTCGGAAGCTGATTGCTAAATTGTATGATCAATTTCGGTATACGAGGTAGAGCTCTGCCTTGGATTTTTAATTTTTTGAGGGATAGACACATTAGGGTGAAGTTCAATGGTTCGACCTCAAATGGTTTTAAACTAACTCAAGGTGTTCCTCAGGGCTCGGTTTTGAGCCCTATCTTGTTCTCACTCTTTACCGCAGGAATTGAAAAAGTCATTCCTGGGAACTGTGAAGTTGGACTATTTGCAGATGACATTGTTCTCTGGAGTTCCGGCTCTGATATTGGAAAGATTGAGGAGACTGTGAATCTGGCTCTGGCTGACATGTGGGGCTTTGCTGTAGACCATAAATTATGTTTTAACACCTCAAAGTCTACCGTGGGTTTCTTTACAACTAATAGAAAATTATATAATTTTCGACCTAGAATCCTGTTACATGGTCAGCCCCTAGAAGTGGAGAAACACCCAAAATATTTGGGCTTCATTTTGGATCCTGAGATTCTGGGTAATGGTCATCTGGATTATCTTACTCTGAGAGCTAGGAAACGCATTAATATCCTTAAATACATCTCGGGTCGTGATTGGGGTGCAGATGCTAGTACCCTTAGAAACACATATGTTTCTCTTATTCGACCCATTTTGGAATACGGCTTTCCCATATTTTGTAGTGCTTCTGACTGAAACCTGCAGAGGCTTGAACGTGTACAACTCAGTGCTGCAAGGATCATCACAGGTCTTCGCAGTTCCTGCCCGAATGATATTGTACTTTATGAAGCTAATCTACAGCCTTTGAGACTTAGGAGAAATGCTTGTTTGGTGAAGTATTACAGTAAGCTCTCCAGTCTAGGCTTTCAGAACCGCACTTCGAAATTCCTGGGATCATGGAGCAGTAACCAGAGGCTCAAACGTGATAGTCCCTTTGGAAAGGTTGTCTCTGGCAACCTTTTCGCCAGCTCTATAGAGCATCACAGCTTATCACAGATTATCGACCCTTCTGAGGGTCTCGATGGGGTTCACTTTCATGTTAACCTTCTTGTCCGGGTTAGCAAACAAATGGAATTGCCGTGCTACCTGAAACAGTTAGCTGTCGAAAGAATTAATAATGTCCCAATGGACGCTGTTCAGTTGTATACGGACGGCAGTAAACTTGATGATGACAGATCGGGCAGTGGCATTTACATTAAATTTCGGGATCAGGAGTTAAAGATCAAGAGAAGAAATCCGGACTTCTACTCGGTATTCCGAAGCGAGCTCATTGCAATTCTTGAAGGTCTGGACTCCATCATGTCGCTTCCACGGTTTAATGATCTCTGGATCTTTTCGGATAGTAGAAGTGCCATTCAGCACCTGGCTGACTGGCATAGTGTCAGGGACAGTGCTAGTGCAGACATCCTAAGGAAACTAAAACAACTCTCCCTTTCCCATCGGATCCACTTTCAGTGGATTCCGTCCCATGTCGATGTTGCTGGAAATGAGATTGCGGACAGTTTGGCCAAAGCAGGTGCTGAAGAGGCCATAACGATTGTCGCTCCTCTTACTTATTCGGAGCTTTTTTCTAAATGTAAATGTTTAAGGCAAATAACAAGGCCATTTGGACGGTACCACCAGTACAGACATGGTACCAGAGTAGGAGCCCAGGCGGCTCTTTGGTTCGGGGAGGCAGTAGACGAGATCAAACCACACTTACTCGCTTCCTCAGTGGTCATCTGTCATCATTGAGTTTTATTGGTGGTAGTAAGCATTTCGAAATCTGCACTAAGTGTTCTACTGCTCAAGCCTCCCCTGACCACATTTTATCCTGTCTGGGGCTCACCAGGCAGGACCTGGCTCAAGATCCCCTTTTGGTGCTGGACTTTCTCAGAGTGAACGAGCTTATGGACCTGATCTAGCTCTGCTGGTCATGGGGATGAGAAACAACAACAACAACATAATAATAGGACATCTGAGATCCTTGGATCCAGAGATGAAGATATGTGAACTGGAATAAACACACAAATTTGAATAAGTGCAGTGTAAATATAAAAGAGAAAATAATTGTAAGTTGCATTACAATGACAGAATAATAAACTGCAAGGACTTGTAAAATAGTTATGCAACATAAACATAATTAGATGCTTTACAATAGAAACTGAACAATATTATAAAATGCGAATGTAAATATGGCGATATGAAACAGATAGCGAATTAACATACATTTGACAGCTCTTAAAACAAGTTATTAATAAGATATGGGGCAAATAAACCGTTTAGGGAAACATAAAGGGTAATCTGTTCGAGTATTGATTGGCTGAGATTCATTAAAACTTTTTTGTTGTTGAATAATACAGTCAGCATCATTTTTAGTCGTAGAGAAATTAATAACTATATGAGTCGGGAATTATCGGTGACTCTGCCTTGTCTGAAATTTGAAATGCATGTTTAAGTCAATTGATAAGGTTATAGGTTTTTTTTAAAATTTATTTACTTTGATGACATATTTTTGCCGTTCCAATCAATCAGATTATGTGGTCCAGTTTAATGAGGAGTTAATGCTTAACTCAGTTTGTCGACACACAAAAATAAATTTGTACATGATTATAATATAATGTTGGATGAATATAAACACTTAGATAACCATGATTTTGAGGAGTATTCGGTGATGGTTTTTTCACCAGTGTACGAAGTCGTAACATGCATCTCGGGTCAGCAGATTCTGTGTAAGCATCTGCAGTAAGGAAGTCGGATGAAAATCGAGGAGTACTATCATAGACAAGTTCAGAATTCGTAGCTTGGAGATCACTTTTGAAAGCTGTACGCAAACGGAGTTCTACTACTGGTAGGGATTCAGGCCATCTATGTGTTTCTATTGCACTTTTGAGAGTGAAATGAAATCTCTCTATCATTCCATCTGTGATGCTACATAGTAGACGTCTTTTCAAAATGTTATTTGATGTGGGTGCGTTAAAATCAGCATTCGGTTCAAAGCCACAATATTTATTATAACAAAACAGGGGCAGACATTTAAGACATTTTTACAATTAACTTGCTACATCATCATCGACTGATCTCTCTCAGTACAGAGCCGGCCAATTCTCTACCGACTTCAAAATTTCAGAGGTGCGCACAGCGCCCTCTTTTGCCCAAATTCTCATTGCCCGTAACCCCATCATTCGATTATGCGTGGTTTAAAGCTGAATGGATTTTGTCTGGGCCGAATATGTTGTAGAGCTCTCGTAGAAGAATTGATTCGCAATTTTCCCCTCGATCAGTGGTTATGGTCTGTACATCCGAATCTGGATATCCATCCATTCATGAGAGCTTTCAGTGTGGTTTCAGCCATCTGGTGAAACGGTCGATTATAGTAATGTTAAAAAGATTGCTTTCAGACGGTGGAGGGGGCCCTATAAAGTCAATGTGAATACGTACAAAGCGAGTTCTCAAGTGGTGATTTTATGTGACGAAATTGTCTTCAGCGTTGGCATTTTACACAGCTTCATACTGCATGCTAAATAACTTAGTCCATTCTAGGCTAAACAGATCTGGATGAAATTACTTTATTTGTTGATGTGACGCCGGAAGGAAAGAGGTGATGAAGATTTTGGAAGATTAGGGGCAGGGTCGGCCCGTGGTGTATGCGAAGTGTGCAGCGCAGACAGGCGACTGCTCTAAGAATGATCAGTGGGGCTCAGATTGGTTGGAAATTGGGCGCAGATTGCGCTTGTGTGCGAGGCGCTAGGCCCAAAAATCCACAGGCCGGCCCTGATCAGGGGTCCTAAAGGTTTAGGAAGGGTTTTGGGTGCTCTTTAGATGTGTCACAAAATAATTCTATACCTGCCAGGGGCAGTAGTTTAATTTTTTAATTTCAGTGACATGTTGGATTGAAAAAGTTGTTTTAATTTCCCATCCTGGAGTTGCAAGTTTGCTAGATGTTGTAGTTAATCGCAAGTGGGTGAGAAATAGCACCGATATCAAACCTTTACTAAACGTCAGCAACGGTGTTATCAAGGCCTGTGACATTATGAATGTCTGTAGAAAACTGAGATAAAATCAAGGTATCGCAGTTGCTTGGGTAAACATTTGTACGGCTTTTGATGAAAGACATAGGTTAATGGTTTCTGGTCAATTACGATAGAAAATTGTCTGCCCTCGCCGTATGGTGAAACCGTTTGATACTTGTGTAGATGGCCAGTTACTCGATAAAATAGGTAGACCATTTCTTTTGAGTTGGTGTAAGTTTCATCAACAAAGATACAACGCTGTTACACTGATATTCCTGAAACTTTTTTGGCATCATCAAATACTTGTTGTGACCTAGGAGTCCAAAGAGGAGGGTAATCTAGCTTTTTGGATAGGTAATGAGACGTTTTAGTGATTCGTTGACCTTGTAGATATTTCACTAAGGGCGCTATAATGTGAGCTGCCTTTGGAACGAATCGACGATAAAAATTAAACTAACCAAGGTATCATAGTTGAATGAGAGTTGTGAGCTGTGGGTACTTTTCGATTGTTCTGACACGATCTGGGAGAGGCTTGATTTCCTTGGCAGAGACGTGTACACCAAGAAAATCAATTGAAGAAACAAACACACACACACACACACACCAAAAAAATCTTTGAATGTTTCAGAGGAAGTCCTTAGTCGCTCAGATGTTGAAAGAGATTTGTTAAGTGAATGAGTGATTGGTCAAGCACTCAGAATGATGTTTTCACCTCTTGTGGACCAATTGTTTAGAAATTGGTATGTTTAAATAATTTTCTGTTTCTGGTGTGTTCTATGGAATGGAAAGGAAAGGGTGTTTTGGCATCTATTTTGATAAAAATATATTCCTTTGCCGTCTTTTACTTATTTCGTCTTCCATCGTAATCCCTTTTTTAGGTAGAATGCAGCTCTAGAGAGTACATATTTGAAAGTTTTTAATGATCCCCTCAACTTTTACAGTTATTTACTGCAATAATTATGAAATTTTTTATTAGCTTCAGTCCCAATACCCATTAGAAGAGCTGATTTTTTTAACCCTGTGAACTTTTAATTTACCTTGAAAAACACAGACTTATTGACATCGTCACAAAATTTCCCCAACGCAGGAACAATCGCACAGTAGTCAGCTAACCTGCCCCTCAGACTTGTTTCGGAAAACACAAGATAGCAGAAGATTTTACCGCATTTTCTGGATTTAACAAACTTAGCTCCAACAATTAAACATGTTACACATACCAACATTCATTACACGAAACCACATATATCGTCCTTCAAATCATAGCAAACCTCACCATTCAAGTCTTAAAATATACGAGACAGTAGAAAATGAATTTCAATTCATGACTGACCAAGGATTTGTCGACCGTCAAGGTTTTCCTGATGCTCACCACTTCACGTAGTGTCTAAATGCTCTGACTCTATATGTCTAGTAGAGGATTACAGGGTGTGAAATGCTTGTACAATTCCAGATCGCTATTCCACCCCTTACATCCAAGATTTTTAAAATGACCTGTTTTGAAATTTTTTCCTAAAATCGACATGAGCTTATTTCCACATGCCTGTGTTGCTGAAGCCTATTCCAAAACAAGCTGTATGTACCCCTTTTAGATTGTTCAAATTCGCTTATCTAAACTTTGGTTTGTGCGGCGTAGCACACACCTTTGAACGGTTTATGAACGAAGTTTTAGGCAATCTAAAATTTTGTCATGTATAATTGGATGACTTAAATATTCAGTGAAAAGTGAACTAACCATGAAATCCAAGTACGCATAGTATTTGACATTACATGCCTACGGCCTCACACTAAATGTCTTAAGATGCGTTTTTGGGATACCAGAGATTTCATTGGTAGAGCATTAAATTTCCTAAAATTGTACCGAACCTTTATCTATCGTCCAAAGTCAAAACTGTCCTCAACTACCCTCGTCCAAAAAATAATCATGGAACTTGGACTTTTTCTCGGAATTTCTAATTTTTTCCGACGTTTTCTGCTGTGGGCATCACTCACGCACAAACGGCTCTTTGTAATTATTTAAAAAGGACAGATAACTAGAAGCGATAACAGAGATAATTACTTGGATAGAGTAAGCTAATAATGAATTTCACAACTGTAAATCTTTGTTATGCAATATAACTCTCTTATCATGTCCAAAAACGGATGCCTCCTCAGGGGGTTAACCTTCTTTAGGTAAACACGGGTGTCGCAATCCCGAGGTACTCCAGCGAACTATCTCTCCCTTCCCTTTACCTCTCCTCCCTTCCTTTACTTTTTTCTTTCTTTTCTCCCTCGGTGTGGTTCCTCTTCGGAGGCGAGGGCACCCCATTAGAAGCTGTTGCCGCTCTGTTGTTTTTAGCTTCTAATGGCGTGCATATCACCCACGTGTTTGCCGTGCGTGGAGACCCGTGTCGCGGGAAATGGGGATCCTGGTAGTTGGGTGTTATTCTTGGCCATCATGTGGGCATTAATGGGGTAACTCCCCAACACACTGCTTTGGCCCTTGCTTCAGGTAAACGGGAAGTGCACAGTGGTCCCGTGTGTACCAATCGGCTGGTCAATTAGGCTTCGTCACTGGCTCAGGGCAAAGCAAACGGTTTTTCTGGTCACAGGAATGGCTGCTCGCGTATAGTCTCCGGTCAGCACTGGCGCCTTAATCGGCGTTCCCTTGTTGGGCTCCATGGTGGGTGGTGCCGCCGGGGACCGAACATACGGGCCCTTTATTATGGATTTAAAAACTGCATCACAGTGTTCAATAAATTTGGCTGAAGCAAAGTTCTTTATTATTAAAAATCTTCAAGGATCTTTTTTATAAGTGTCTCCTTTCCTAATCCATAAGAGTATACAGTCAGCTATTGGTAACGTTTCATGAATTAAAAAATTTCGCTCAGGCGACCTGCTAATAGAAGTCATGTCCGCTACGCAAGTCAAAAATTTTACATTCTGCACTGTAATGGGCACTTTTAATGTCTCTATAACACCGCACAGAACCCTGAACTACTTCCGTGGCGTCATTTTCGAATCTGACCTTTCTAGATGCTCAGAGGAGGAAATTCTAGAAAATCTCGAAGATCAAGGAGTTATCTCCGTTCGACGGATAACAATACGACGGGATGGTAAAACTATATCTACGAAACATCTTGTAATAACTTTTAATACCCTGTCTTTTCCATCAAGTGTCACAGCCGCGTACTTGAAATGCCGTGTACGTCTTTTTGTGCCGAACCCTCTTCGCTGTTTAAATGTCAGGTTCGGCCATGGAAAGGAGTCCTGCAGAGGCAATATCACCTGCGCTAGATGCTCAAAGCCTGGTCACGAGAGTGACTCTTGCAATGAAACACCACTATACGTAAATTGCAAGGGAGAGCACCCTTCATTTTCCAGATCATGCCTCAAGTGCATCAAAGAAAAATATATACAGCTATAAAAGTATGTCGCAACATATCTTTCGCAGAGGCAAGAAGTATCGTAGACGGTAGAACTCAAACCACAGGTCTGTGTTACGCCCCGGTAGTCTCCCCTATTCCAAAGTAATCAGTTGCAACGCAAACAGAACCTGTTGTATCTAAGCCCATAAGAATGGCAAATTACCCACAACAGAAAAAAGACATCCAATATAACTAATAGAAATGTTAAACCTTCTTCCCCACCCCCTGTTCGCCATAAAAACTCTAAACAAACCTCCACTGATCACTTTACTACAAATGCCAGACAATCCGCAACACCATCTACAAGTACGTCTAATCCATTATCTGTCACTACCCCTTCTGTCCATAACAAAAAGTCAATCAATCTTTTCCACATTCCACCCGTAAAAATGTTGCTTATTTGAAACAATCGCTTTCCTACCACATAACCTCAGATACACCTATTCCTCCGAATCCAAACCGAAAAAAGTAGCTATTCCTAGAAAGTGCGGTGGCCTGTCTAGGAAAGCGAAAGATCCCCATTATATTTTGAAGAATAATCAATATGTCCGCAGGTTCGCGGACAATGCGGATTTAAAATTATATTTGTCCGAGGTCTCGGACAATGATGTTGTTTTTGAGGAGGCTTATCTCCTCATTTTTTTCTTGTTTTGTCATTGCGTTTCTCTTTTATGTTCATGTCTGTCCTACTTTCGTTTCATTTGTTGCACTTGACTATAATATGGATGGGGATTTCTCCATCCAGAGGGTCTGGCTTTTATCAGCTTCACTCTTGACTTTTTAACACTTTGTATGCGATTGCTGTTTCCATATTTACACTTCACTGTTTTTAATATTACTGTTACTTCACCATTTTATTACTTTTTTTATAACCTGTTTTATGACTGTTTTCAGCACCTAATATGTATGACTATTTTTAATCACCATCTATATATCATTGTATATCTATATATCATCTCTATATATCATCATCTATATATCATCTCTGTTCGTGTAAACTTTATTCTATCTGCAGTCCGTTATGGCTAATTATTTTTTTTGTGCGTTTCTTTTTTTTGACGAGTGTTTGGCGCAGCTTGTCCTATTTGGACCTTGTTGTCCATTCCGGACTTTTCGCCACGAAAATCTAACGAATCATATTTATATATCATCGTTGTTTATACCATTGAACCTTTTCGTCACTTTTTTAAACCAATTTTATAAATTTCTCGGAATATTTCATATTGTTGCCATTTTTACCCCTGTTGCTCCTTATGTCTGCTTGTTATTTTATTCACTGTTTTTATCGCACTTTTATCATAATGGATTTTGGTTTTAAAATGCTGACCTACTTATATAATGTATTTTCGGGTTTTACCATGCGTTTGGCGCAGTATGTCCTGTCAGGACCTTGCGCCATTAAACTCCTATTAACCAACCAAAAACGGATGCTGAATTAGTTCTACATGCTGATGCGACGGATTTCGCCATTGGGGAAGCCTCGTTCCAGGTGATCGAAGAAATCTCCTAACTCTAGTTTAACTCATATAAACTCTTTTACGCAACAGTTTCTATGACAGACAACTACTAGCTGCATTCGCTTCAGTTAGACATTTCCGTCACATGCTAGACCGCCAAAATATTATACTGTTTACGGATCACAAACGGTTAAATGCAAAAATTAGATAAATTCTCCCCACGACAAATTTGACAGCTAAACTTTATTTTTTAATTTGCCACAGACTCGCCACTTACAAAGATCACAAAATAATCCCGCCTATAGTTTCCCGTATCACAGCAACAGAGATACCACATTCTTAGGATTACAATTATATTGAGAAATCTCAAGAATCAGACAGAGTTGCAATCACAGAGTCTTGAGTTACGACTCACAGAACCGCAGGGTCTACAATAAATTGACAAGGTTTAAAAGTATTTATCTTTTTAAGCAACAACAGATCAGTAATAAAAAGATAAACTCCAGTATAAGTGTTAACCCAAATATCATGTAATGTTTGAAGTATCTTTTGGAAGGCAATACAACTCGATGATAGATGGGTACATAAAAGAGCATTCAAATGCTTGGAAAATATGCTTGTTTCTTTTTATGTTTTTTATAAATTTTAATAGAGCTACAAAATTTTGAATGTTAGAATTATATATATATATAATAGCCGTTGTCTCTGTATAGCACTTCCGGGCTGTACTCATCTTTCAATTGAAGCCCTCAGTAAACAAACGGCCGGTTAGGCTTAATTTCAATTTCAGATGTGGATCAGAATTTTTTCTTACCTAAAAACTAATATCTTCTCCATCAAATTACGTTTGTTCAGCCTATTTTTCTATAAAACATTCAGAACTAAAAGAAATTGGATGTTTTTAGCTGTATATTTAACAGTTTTTAAAAATCTGTTTACTTTTGCGATGAATTCTGAAAGTAAACAAACTTGAATGTGAATGAATCAAGTAGCTCAAGTATTTATATCGCGTAGTGAGCTGTAAAACTGGATGGCAGTCTACTACTCCAATCGCATGAAAAACTAAATAAATAAAAAATAATGAAAGGGTTGCTTTTATAAGGTGTGGAATAAATGCAATATTGTTAGATAATTCGGGATATTTTTTAACTTTCATATACTTTTCCATTATGACGTCAAAATGACGGGTTGGATGGCAGTCTACTATTCCAATCGCATGAAAAACTAAATAAATAAAAAATAATGAAAGGGTTTGCTTTTACAAGGTGTGGATTAAATGCAATATTGTTAGATAATTCGGGATGTTTTTAACTTTCATATACTTTTTCCATTATGACGTCATTATTAGTATTATGACGTCAAAATGACGGGTTACCTTCTAGTTTGTATGTAATGGTATATTTGTAATCATGAAGTATTCCAAATTAAATATATGGGAAAAATTTCTTCGAAACAGGTGGCAGCTGAAATGACCGGCTTTTGTGAAATGCAAAAAGCAACCAATTGGAGATAATTTAAATTAAACATTTAAATCATACAATTTATCATCTAAGTTATTTTATCATTGATTAAGAATATATGCAATGTTCATGCATAATGCAATAATATTCTTAGCGATAAAATAGGAATTTTCATGGATTTTTTATATATTAGGATACGTAATTATTTTACACGAAAAATTATGGAAACACACATTATATTTATTTCCATATTATTTGCATAATTCTGTGTAATTTGTTTGAGATATATTAATGCCAGAATCTCCAATATTTGTTCTCGATATCAAAGGGTTCATACGAAATTTCCATTTATCTTATCCCATAGCCATTAAAGGTCAGCCCAAATTATCAATAACACTCGCTAAAATCAGTTTCAAATATTCCGTTAACGATGTTAGACCGTTCTTGGGGATTTATTGAGAGAGATAACGCAGCTTATTGACCTTACGGCGATTTCAGTCATTAGCAATCCTTGAAATTCGTAGATTTGGACTTCAGGTTTAAATTTATGTGTATTTCAAACGTAATATAAATGATTATATAAAAATGTCCCTGCACCATGTAAACTGGCGTTTCAAATAACACAGTAAATACACTTTTCAAATATTAATGGCGTTTCAAATAATATTTAGTAAACCCACTTCTTAAAGTACAAGTTAAAAAAAATGGCTTAGTTTTTTTATATAATTTCTCTGTAACCATTGTATTTTTAAGAGTATTTAGTTTAATCGGAATCCAAGTAAATAGTGTTTCGTAAATGTTTAGCACATCAGTGTGTGTTAACATGTAGGAAAGCAGTGCAATAAACTTAAGCGTTATTTTTTCTCTTATTTCTTGAAAGTGCTATTCCGTCATCGCCTTCATAAGTGCAAATCGATTGGTTGAGTGCGCTATGCTCAACTTCTGGTCCAAGTGGTCTATTTAGAATGTTATCTACAGTTTAAATCCGATACCGAAATGCTGTAAATATCCATGCAAACAGCGGGACACGAACCCAGGGGCTCACCACGGCTACTGCCAGCCCTAGTCAATAGGCTTTCGACCGTCTGTTCAGAAAGTATAAGAAATTAATTTCAGGTTTTATTTCATATTCGTATAATAAGGATTTTTAGTATAAGTCAAAGTTTTCTTTTCTTTTACAGTTACTCGTAATATTTGTATCGGGCATTCAACGAAATATTGTAACTGAAATATTTTACCTCTAAAAATGTGAGTTGGTTGGTTGTATAGAGTTTTATGGCTCTGAATCCAAAAATGTACATAATGTGCCAAACACAGGCCATAATAAAAACGGTTCTAAAAATTAGAAGAAAAAAATCAATATAGTCACTGGTTACAAACAAAGGATTCAAAAAGCAGACAAGAATAGTACAAATGGTGAAGGTACACCACCATGTAAAGAGGGGAAAATATGTAATACCACAACATTATAAAAGAGGTAATACCACAACATTAAAAATGTGAGACACCTTTTTTCCAGCAAAACAGAATGAATATCAGGGGATGGAGAGTTAGTTACCCATACTTTATCACCTGGTTGATTCTGAGGTGCTCTGCGTCGTCTTTTATCAGCGTAAATCTTTCTCTCATTTTGTTTTATTTCAATAATTTCACGGATTTCGCTTCAAATGTTAGCCAATCTTTTACAAGCACAGCACGCGACGTCCCGCTGTTTGCATGGATATTTACAGCATTTCGGTATCGGATTTAAATAGTACAACAAAAAACATGGGATCGCCATGTATTTTGTTGTACTATTTAAAACAAAATAAGAGTAGACAGAGTTTGCACGTTTCCCCTTTCAGCAGATCGAACAAGTCTGAAAACAAGCGGTAACCTTTCTTTTGTTTCTGAATTAGGTTCCTTGACAACTGAATAGATTTGTATCAGGTTCGGAGAGAATACTATACTAAATACTGTATGGTACATATTTTAATAGCCTTAACTTGACACCAACTCACGAAAACAGAACAATCCACCATTTCAAAATATTTTTACTCATATACTGAAAAACTGCAATACACGCATTGCTCGCAGCATTTTCTCTTATTTTAATTCGGTTCAATTCGTTAATGTTAAAAAAATGCATGAAGGTCATCAACAGTAATACCCTCCTCTCTCCACTCTCGCGTCTTGCATCGGGAACCGGTTCACTTGTTTTGTAGACAATACAGGAATCTGAAAAAATGATGGATCCATTCTGAACGTTATCTGCAATGGCTTGGATAAGTTTTGAGGCAATTCGATTCTGAACAGCAATAAGAAAGCATTCCTTTGTTTCTCTGCTAATGACCCCAAACACCCACCACTCTTGTAAAATACGGCCACAATGACTTCCCTCTTGATAAGGTAGAACGAATCGGGCTTTTTCAAGGACAACATCAAGTGGATAACCCCAAACCGATGTAATCTTTGAGTCTCCGATTGGACAAATCTGCGCAGGCATAAAACAACATGCGTCAGGGAGTGTCACTTTCACTTCATTTCCAATCATGCCCCATGTACCCAAACCAGTTCTTGTGACAGCTGGCGTCATCAATAACTTGGCGCTTAGTCGTATAGCCTTGTAACTTGTACGGTAAACTAGGGGACTTATTCTTTGAAATCTTTTCGTGATGCACAGCGACACCACAAGTTAAAGGTGTCAAGCGCTCTTTGCAGCAGAAGTCGTTCAGAACACTGCAGCACTAAGTTGTAAACTTCACTGTCAACATTCCGTCGACAAGCGAACGAGCGATCAAATTTCATCAAATTCTCCTTGAGCACGTCAGCATCTGGTTTTGACCGATGAAAACGGCTCATAACATAATCAACGCGTTCGCGGTCCCAAGTAAAATTGGCGGCCTCGAGAGCTTTAGAATCATAATTCTTAGTACGGAAGTCCAGTGGATAAGGCTCTTTGGGCTCGAGAGCAATCATTTTCTTTGCGCGCCTGCGACAACACCTTTTAAAATAAATTTTTAAAGGGATTTCCACTTGATAAATAAGCTTTCGTTTATCTTCACCATTGTATTTAGTCCTCTTATCTTTCTCTTGGGATTTCGTCTCTGTCGATCAAATCGATTCTCGCGTATATAACTTTTCCATTCAACTCAAGTCTAACTGTCACGCGCACCACGTCAGACTTGTGAGTTGTTTAACCCAAATATGACAATAAGATTAATAAGAGGCCTACCCCACTAGAAAAGGTCTCCTTCTCCAAAGATGTTCTGAATTTCTTCTGATTGTATTCATTACTACACAAACAAAAATACTTTTATTGTAAGACATATAACCATTACATCACAGATCATCTACAACGCGCCATCTCTGCGTTTACCTTGATTTCCGTTTTCGTACCACGTATTTACGAGAGTGGAAGCGGTGGCTTTATTCACCTTTTCACGGATTTTCTTGTTTTTGTAACCTCTGGAAGCTTCAAATCCGGTATGGACGAGCAGTATCATTTTCTGATTCTAAAACTCTTGTCGCAATGTTGGTAGTAAATCCATAAACCACCATTTGCCGAGTTTTCAGGTTTATGAAGATTTTACTATATGAGAAGGAAGTTCTGGTGTCTCATTTTAATTACAAAAACTAAGTTTTATTGATTAACTTGCTTCTCTAATTTACACCCAACTGAAACATATCCATCTCGGATATTCTCCGGACAACGTACCAGTTACAACATACTTTAAAACCATACATTATCATGAACATTTACAGCAAAATCATCACCCACATGGAACAAAGCTCAGCCCCGTACCTTGTAGAACGCAGTTTTCACTATTCCTTCCTTATAGTCCCGCTACAGCTTTGCGTTGGCATCTATATTGATGGCTGAGAGGAGGGGAAAATTGAAATTTGAGTATATTAATTCCAACAATAAGGTTTTTCGCGTGAACGTTATCCACTCTCTAAAGCACTTCGTCTTCTTTCCCATGTGACTAGGTTGTTTTTGGTAAAAATGATTCCACAAACGGAGTCCAAAAATCACCGTACTTCTGTTGAGTTCACTCAAGACTGCCGGGAACTCTATTGATTCTAAATCGTCGTAACGTACGACGAGATCGATCCTCGTTCAGTTGGATACAGCATTCTTCATTACCATTGACAGCAAGTCGCGGACATAGATTTGTACCACCAGGTCACTCCATCCTAAACGTTATTTTAGCTGGTCTACACCTTTTGGGTAATTTTCCGCTGTTTGAGGGCAACTGTACTTAGTGCGCAGCTTTCGAT
Source organism: Dolomedes plantarius (assembly GCA_907164885.2). Taxonomy (NCBI): domain Eukaryota; kingdom Metazoa; phylum Arthropoda; class Arachnida; order Araneae; family Dolomedidae; genus Dolomedes; species Dolomedes plantarius. The sequence continues at coordinate 25,782,825 of OU015499.1, read as the reverse complement.
TCTGGTGCCACTGCTCGCAGTAGGAATTGGAATTTGTCTTCAGCTGGAATTTCATAATCTTCATGAATTTTCGAAAATTGACTCTAAAACCATAATATTCTCTTTCCTCACCCGAAAATCTTTTTAGTTCTAGTTTCGGGAGCTTGAATTTTCTCTACTCTGACGCAGCTTGACAATTTTTTGTTTCTAGTGGGATGCTGCGATTTTTCCCGATTAACGTGAAATATCGGTTTCGGTATTTTTCTACTTGTTATCTTTTCAGCATCTTCTAGAAGCAGAATTTCTTTTCCTGCTTCTGCTGGAGGATTTCAAGTTTTTGAAGGAGGATTTCAAGTTTTTGAAATTTGTCTCCCAACTGAGTGGCAAATCAAAACTTTAGGTTTCAGGAATTCTTCTTCAATCTTTTTAGCGTATACTGTAAAAGCGCTTCTAATTCCGTTATGATTTTGGAGCATCCATTCTTAATTTCCTTGCCGTATGAAAACACATTTAAACGGATCCACGTTTCATCTCGCTTAAAGGTAAACCCATCTCCGCATATGTCCGGAAATTCCGGACTTAATCCTTCTTGTTCCTACGTCAGGTGTAATAGACGATGGGTGAGATCAATCTCACCCATAGTCAATGTCTGCTGCGAGAAATAGGGCATCAATTTTCGGGCAGTATTCTTTTCTGTAATACAGAAATATAGTCTCATTTCTAAGACCATCATTGCGGAAAGTCTTGGGTCAATTTTCATTTCCCACTCTTTCGAATGAACAAGTAGTATTAGTAAGTTTGATGGTATCTCTCGCAACATAACCCTATTGCAAATTTCTTTAACATCTAAGTTGGTCTTCATTGTGCATTCTAGGATAATTCTGTTGAAAAACAATGGAGGCAGTTTAAATCCCAAGAGGCTGAGTTCATAGATTGTTTGCCAGTAGATTAAATATGGAGATATAATTTTGTCCTGAAGCAACTGGTTTCAATCGTCATGGTAGTGAAATTCCAAATTTTTCTTGAGTGCAAAATGGTACAAATCATCTACTGGAATCCTTTCATCAAACTCATTTATATCTGTGTTACCGGATATAGCTAATTGATATAGTGTACTGGTTTATGGAAGGAATTCTAAATACATTAATGGCCAATGTTCATGTTTCTGGATAAAACTTAAAATAAAATATCTGGTGAAACAAGCACATACTTTGATCAATGTATCTGGGTTTAAGTTTTACAGATTTACCTACCTCTTGAACTTTGGTACACGCTGCCTCCACATGTACAGTCGAGTATCCCCAATGGCGATATACACCGAAAAGTTTGATAATATAAACGGGTACATGATATCTTCTTTAGTACAATATAACACTTTGCATAGATCACATTCTCCGACTGTTGTACAAAGCAATGGTTTATTGGACTCCTAGTATCTCATGGTAATTTTGTATCATGTTATTAAATTTTTATTTTCTCTTCCACGGAACAATTCTGTCTAACAAACTTCCCAAGATTAACTGTTCACAAAATTTGATTATGTTGTGGCTACGATTACCCTGTTTCGTCAACAAATTATCCCCCAATTACAACAATCGATTAGTTGATCATGTGTTCGGATTGAATAAATTTTAATTCGCCTTCGACAAATTAACATACATGAACACCAATTGACGACTTGTTGTTGCGTCTAATATGCATAATACTTGATCGTATTCAAGAAGGTATGTTATGTTATTGTAAGTTTGTAATAGGAATCCAGATGTCAGCATTATAGAGCATAGTCCTATCCCAGGTATTTATATCTTTGACTGTGGGGTTTATGGTTGGACATGTCCCTCTGATTCATATCCCATTTTTCTCTAGCCACACAATTTTTTTTCTCTTGTGTCGTAACTGATATTTGCTCACACAAAGAAACTATAGAATCAGCAATTCTCGGTACTTTTCTTTTCATTCCTCTAAGAATAATCTTAACGTCTCCCAATGCATTAGTTTTCGCGGTACTGTAGAAATTGTGAATTGTAGCTTTCATTCATGAACAGTAATTGAAGATTCCTCAAGAATATATATTTTTAAACTTTTATCTTTAGTACTAGGGGCTTCGCCCCTAGGCTCGCTATGCTCGCTTTTCGTACGGGGCCTTCGGCCCCTAATAAGGCTTACTCGTAAAAAGGCTTAATAAGGCTCAAAAGGGAATATTTTACTCGTAAAAGGCTTAACGGACCCTTATAAGGCTTACTCGTAAAAAAATATTTGTTATTGCAATGTGATATTAACGTGACCGACTACGTTGAAAACATCGATTTTCGACAATTTGTCGAATTTTTTTAATTCGTGTTTCTTATACTTTGGACGTTCCTCTTTCCAAAACTGTTTTTTTTCCTCTACGTGATTTAGAAGAAATTTTATAGCCATTTTAAAACATTTCGTTTGATTCAAATCAAACCGGAAGTAGAACTTCGTAACCGGAAGTTGTCCTAAAATTGGAATAATTTGCTCATTTTCAGCACTTAAATTTAGTTTTTTTTTTCTAATTTGAAGTTTCAATAATGGTTTTGCAACATCCTTAATACTTTTTGGTAGTTTTATTATCAGTTTATTTTTGAAAAATTGGCAACAATTCAATTCTCGTGATTGTTTGTTTACATCGTCACGCTAATATTTCACTCTTTTTGCTTTTGCTTTTTTCTAATATAAAATACTGTTTTTTCCTTCAAAATAATTTTAAATTTTATAAAAAACATCGTAACGAATGGGTCGCTGCAAAAATTATCGCTCTTAAAGGCGGACATTTACTGGAAATCAATACACCATTCCTAAGAAACGGGCAACTGTTGCAGATGGTTGCAGTAATGTAAAACCTGCTAGTTTCTCGAAACTTGGGGGAAATAAAGATGTTTTTTGATGAAAATTTAAAAAAATACTGAAGTTTGCGGAAACCGAATAATGAATATTGTGATTTTATTTTCTGTATTTCCTATATTGTATGAGTAAAAATTTAAGTTCTTTATGCTTATAATTCATTATTTAACCAAGAAAGTATAAGAAATGTACAGAATTGGATCAGACAGAATGTTACAGAGCAACACGTTGCTATGGGGCTACACAACCACATCACTTCCAATTGCTGTTTAGAGCAAAATGAAAATTAAATATAGTAAAAAACCCAAATTAAACACAGAAAAGATTAGAATGGGGAAACTAAATAAACAAAAGGATAGGAAAGCAAAAATTAAAATAAACATCCCTACGGAGTTTAAGGGAATATCCAAAAGTGATACCCGTAAATATTTCCTGGAACTCAAAAATGTAACAAAAAACAAAAACCCGAGAGAATGGGTAGCAAGAGACGGTACATATACATATTTCACTTACAATCACATAGTATCAATTCGACGTTACATATACATCATGTAAAAAAAATTTAAATTAAATTCCTACAATATTTCCTTGTAAACAATATTCCTAACTTTTTTTTCATTCCTGATAAAAACTTTAATATCTTCCCTCGATATACATCTTGACAAAGCAACATACAATTGGCCATGGGAAAATATCGGACGCTCTATGTAAATACCTACGCGTTCAAAAGTCTGACCTTGTGACTTGTTAATCGTTAGCGCATACGCAAAACGAACAGGGAACTGCCTACGATATTACACGAAGGGTAAATGGCAATGACCAGTTGATGTGTTCAGTGGAATTCTTGGTATATCTTCAACTGCGATTTTTCGATCCCCAGTTATAAGTGAAAATCCGAAACCCAATCCGCATTACCAAGAGACGTGTACCATTGCAGAGAGTCCATCAGCTATCGATAAATTCCTAATAAGCATAACGATGCAGCCAACTTTTAACTTAAGCTTGTGAGGTGGCATTCCAGAAGGAGTGAGAGCATTCAGATACTCGTCAGCATACCCGAGAGTTGCTTCCACTTCTCTTGTATCACTCTTCTCAATTCCACAAACTGTTGCCTTGTCAATGCTGTAGCTTACCATTTCTTCTCCAGGTATTCTGGACAATATTTTTTCATTTATTCGATTGACTTCCTCGTTGTGTGGTGATAAAGTTATTCTTTAGAGTAGATCAGGTGAATCACCAGAAACATCTTCGAAAAACCAATCAGTCATGTCTTCACAATGAAAAGCAGAATTTTCAACCACAAATTCCTCAAAGTCTCCAAATTGCAAAAGTCAGTCTGAGAAATCTGCTGTTCCTTTGTCGGCTCACATGTTGATTTTTAAATGATGAATCTCGAATACTGGCCACAAGTAAGATGATTTCACGCACTCATTGACAATTTGTTTTCTACTTGCTTTCTTCACAACTGGCAGCATTTGTCGGAAGTCTCCTCCAAGAATGAATGTCTTTCCACCAAAAGTTATATTGTTGTTCATGGTGTTCCGAAGTGTACGATAAATAATCTAGGGCTTTTCTGGGTATCATGCTTGCTTTATCCCATATCACGCTCCTCTTGTAGACGGAGCTTGTCACGAGTCTTTAAAATTCAAATTCCTTCATCATTAGTTCAATAGGTAGGTTGAAAAAACGATGAGATGTTGTTCCACATGGCAGAAGTATTGAAGCAATTCCTGTCCAACCAACACATGCAGCTTTTTTCTTCATCGCAAGTAGTATGTGATGGATTCCATTGTACAGAAATGTTTTTCCACTACCAGCCGGCCCATCAATAAAAAAACACTGAACAGGATCCTTAGAAGTACCAGAAATGCAATCGATTACTCTTTCATACACTGCGAGCTGGTCAACATTTAACTTTTGTACAATATTGTTGCATGCTTCTAAATGCTGTGGGATATCTACTTTATGCACTGGAATGTTCAATAGAGATGGCTCTGGAAGTCCAAAATCTTTTCACGTCCTATTTTGCATATCTATCTGTGCTTTAATCTCGCAAAGGGCATCGTAGGTGGTAGTATCACGTTCAGCCATATGTTCTTGAAACTTTTCCCACAATTGCACAGCATCAGATGGTTCTTACCCAATAAGGTAGTTGACAAAGAATCGTCTAAATTGGGCGGGCATCAATGTGGTTACGGCTTCCTCCAGCACGGCATTTGCTTGACTGCTCTCGGTTATTTCCATTGCAATTGCTGCGTCTCTGTATGTTCTGTAGGTGACACTTCGTGTGTTCTGAGATCCTGATAGCAAGTAGCACCCGAAATCCTGTTGAGAATGAGCTTTAAGAAAAATCTTTCAGAATCTTTCGGCGAAACATTAACAATGCGACCCATAACTTAAGCAGCTTTCTTTCGTGGTATCCACTTTTTGGGTGTTACATTCCAGGAATAGCTTTGTGGAAGGTTCCCATATTTGATGGTTCTGGCTGCTAAATCATGCTTGTTTAGGTCGAACCATCCAAGCAGTAGGGGCTTGTTTCGGTCGAACCATCCAAGCTGTAGGGTCTTACAGTCTTTATTCAAAGCCTTTTCTTCGTGTCCTTCGAATGTCACATACTGCTGACCATCCAGATGAACGGGAAGCCTTACAACAGTGTGGCTCCTGTTGTGTAAGGGGATTGAGTTCAGCCTCCATGCTGCTTCCATTGGGTCAACATAGCGGCTATCGATGTACTTATGATGCTTCATTTCCATCCTCGCACGATCATGTCCTTTGTGTATATACTTGTGAATATACTTCAGAGCCATTTCTAAGGAACAGTACTCAACATTAATGTGACATTCAAAATTCTCCAGGAGATAAGGATTATGAGGCACCACCATACTATTATCAACATAGTGGACTTTTCTTCCGAATTTGGCATGATAGGAATAAAGATGTCCACGTTGTCCCGCCTTCTATACTTAGGAAATCCATCTCTGGTCATGTCTGTTTCAGTGCAAAATTCTTTGGGAAACTTCTTCGAACATTCCTGCTTTTCCTTATCCCAACACAATAGCCCATCTACATGAGGTCCATGCATCATGTGTCGCAATTGATAGTAGCTGCAGAATTATTAGATGAAGATGAATTTTCATCAGATAATTCTGCAGTGATGAATCATCCACTTGTTCGGGTTCCAGGAGTTTACGGTCCGTTCTAAGCGCTGCTAAGATATGAGCATGGGAAAGGCCACGTTTCTGGAACTCAATGGTGTAGACATATGCAACAATTGGCTCTAATACCTGCCTCTCCACCAAATCTTTGATAAGTTCATTTACTTTGGCCTGGAACACATCTGTCACTATCATGGGAATGTCATTAGAAGTGGTGCCTTTACAAAAATACTTTTTCAAAGTCTTGGTTATCTCTGGACATCTTGGATTACACATCATAATGATGAAAAAGTCTGGCCTTCCTACTTTGCGACAAATTACCATTGAATCCTGATTAAACTGTTGCAAACACTTTTGAGAACCCATGTATGTAGCAGGTAGAATTATAGCTGTGCCAAGATGGACACGATTTGCTTCATTCAAGCTGTTATTCTCCACGTGGTCAACTATCCCTTGGAAACATTCTGTACGCAACGCTCGTTGATTATGTCGAATGAAGTCCAACCGTTGATGTTCAACCATGATGTCACAATTTATTACTGCTGCGTCAGTCTTCCTAGATTCAAGAGATAATTTAAAGGTTTACTGGGGCGCAAGGCCAGTCGATGACCGTAATACCTCACAGGTGTTATCTTCTTACCTTTTTTGGTCACCATGTTAAATGTCCATCCGAGGTCACCATGCGGAAACAAAAGTGGAAATGTCATTGGGTTTGAATGCTGCGAGGTCTGAGATAATATTGTCGTTTCACGTCCATCCTCCTGCCTGGGATACACTTTGAGCTCTACACTTGGAACACAACCGTCTTTAGAAACGATAATGATAGCCACTTCTGAGGATGTGGGCTTGTTGTAGGTTCGCTTGTCATCAAATTCATATTTAACAAAGTTCAGAACAAATGTTTTTCCAGAAATCGTCATCTCATGCAACATTTTGTATTTCTGTGCTTAAGGATTAATGTTTGTAAAAACTGTTCCAGGCGAAGATTCAGTTCATGGTTCTCCAAATTTATGCGCATCTTTGCTGCTTCCTCCAAGTCATCATATATGTAGATTTGACCATTCCTTTTATTTTTACCACTCACATTGGCAAGAGAAGTGGTTGCATGATGATAAACTTGTCATTGGATTTTTATCGGTGGAGGACCTCTTCTCATGATACCTTCAATATGGGCACCAAAAGTAGTAAATGCAAAGGATGAATTGTAGCCTTTAATATGCTGTCTGAAGTGTTTGCCGTCTTCACTATCAAATGTCAACAAATACTGAAGGTCAGGTGGATAATTATTTAGGGGAGGAATTTTTATCTGTCCATTGTGGCAACAAGTATTAACAGTTCTTCCCTTCTGATCACGGAAGCGAACAGCTCCGCAATCAGCACACTCTACATTTAAATCTCCCAATTTATACTTTTAAACGGTTAGATAGCTACCACTTGATATGTCAACGGACAATTCCAATCTCTGCTTTGTTTTCTTTCTAATATTGGATTTCTTCTCAAGTGTTTCATGATCACGATTCTCACCTGTTTTCTGCAATTCTAGAAGAAAAGACACATGCAACAATGCATCGTAATGACTTTTATTTAAGTTTCCACGAAAAACAATAGTGATTACCTTTTCAGATGTTTCAGATCCGGTTATTTCAGGAGCCTGCTGGCAATTGTCTCTGAAATAAACTTTAATAGTCATGTTATACATTTTTGAAATTGCAAGAATTTCGATCGGACCCCCGTAAGTGCCATGTTTACTCATTGTATTTTCGTAATCTGTTGCTGATATTACCTAAGATTAATTAAGAGTTCGCGCATCCAGTGGTTCTGGAATACCTTATCTTTCGTAATGGAACCAATAACTAATTTTCAAACTAATAATTAATTTTCAGTAACGGTGTTTTTGAATACCCCCAATTCGTCTGTAATCGAAGAACACGGCGTTTTTTTTCATCCATAAATAAGTTAATTTTAAAACGTAATTAAATCCAATTTACTCTCTTCGAACCAGGAACCACATCTAATCGATCTTTTAACGTGATGTTCCTCCCCACCACCCCGAACACGACAAACCCAAGAAAACCCATCATTAACGTCTTTTCCTTCAGTTAAAAGTCATTGGTAAATTACAATTTGGACAATAATAAACATTAGCGATTAACCCAATATACATACAATAATCAATTACAGTTCTCTTACCTGCTTTTTGAATATCCCTAAAGAAATCCCAAATTCACTGTTTCATTCACAAAAGAAGCCATACCTAGCAAAGAAATGTACATCCGGGCGATGGAACTGCAAATCCCAAAAAGGACTTTCAACGGATTAATTTCTTTGAAACAGGCGCAGTTTAAAAATCCAGATTAAACTGGTCTACCAGTAAAACAGAGGACCTTATTGGCCGTTAATTATTCAAAGAGGAAGTGATATATAGCAAACTTAAACGGGCTTTTAAAAGCATTTAACAAACAGAAACCACATTTGGCATTTTATCGTCAAAAATCTAAAAATTTGGCAAATATCTAAAAAACATCGCCAAAAAATATCGCCATCTTATTCAAATCGGGAGCAATAAATGGTTACCTTAAAAGCATTTAACAAACACAAACCACATTTGGCGTTTCATCGCCAAATTGGCAAAAATCTAAAAAACGTATCGCCAAGCTGCGGCACCGTGTATTGGGAATGAGCCGAGGGGGTCAATATTCAAACTAACCGGATCTTTATTAGAAATTTAAAGTCCATCTTATACGACCATTGGAGTTTGATATGCTTATAATAGTATTTCTTGTAATTTTGATAGCTGTTGTATACAAAGCGAAAGACAGTTATAAATTCTGATAATGGGTCAGGACATCCCCTTTTTGTAAAAGAGGTTAACTGGTTGTCCACCGTCACACGTAAGTTTGTCGAGTACCGCTTTTACTGCTACTAGCAAATATTCTCTAAAATAAATGTCCAGAACATGACTAGCTATCGTAGCTTGCACTATCATAGTACATGCCGATGACAATACTTCTGATTTATCTGATGGTAAATATTTGATAATTAGGTTGGCCTGAGAGGACACTCGCGATACTCGATTTAGGGAACAACTCATTTGAGCTCCTTTGATGTAATATTTCCTTGAATACTCTTAAGAGACTGAAAGATACCCATGTTTCTTCCTTTTTTTTTCGGTTGGATTACATTTTTTGTCTCATTTTCCAAAGCATCTACGAATATACCAGCAGCTAAAATCACGCAAAAGGTGAAGAGGGTCCAACATTTTGAGAGCATCTCTTAGAACGTGCCTGAGCCTTCCATGTTCTGTTACAGGAGTGGGGCGTGTAGGTAGATGTGTCAAACATAGCAGATCGATTAAACCGATCCTGTACAAATAACCAAGTCTCCTCTGTATTGAGCTACATCTGGGCATAAACATTATTCAATCCGTGTAGATCATCCGAGTCTTTTGACATGTTGATCATATTTGAAAAGTGGAACCTTAAATTCCACGATAAGAAGTCAACAACTTTAATGGCATTTCTCAGACTTTCTGGATACGAAAGGAAGCGTGTTAAATTCGATTTTCTCTAGGGCAGTTGTAATTCAGATAAGCTCGGATTATTTTACAGAACAAGCTACATAATTTCAGGTAATTTTACTGGAACCTTACATACGGCAAGATATTATCCTCGAAATTTGATTCAGCAAGAGTTTGCATGAACCGATGGAACATACTGCCCCAGACACAAAGCTCAACATTGCCGCTAAAACAAAAGTCTCACTTTCATTTGGGCCACCCTAATACACTGCAGAAACATGGGCCAAGACCTCATGTCCCTCTCTTATGTTACAGAAATTTCGAACAGTACACGCATAGAACTTCAGCTATCGAAAAAAAGAGCAGAAGAAAGAGAATCTAAAATGGGAAAACAGAAACGTGTCGAGAGTTGAAGGAAAATAATATCAAAAAATGATAAAAAGTAAACTGATAATATTAACGGGTGGCTAAGCTCTAACAGTAACGAAAGAGGTTATACGGACCACGTGTTGATAATTTTTCACAAATACCCTGACTAACAGTATGTGAAGAAGATGTAACTAATATGCATGCTGTTATGAATGAGCTATTTAGCACTGATACGGATGTACAAATTTTTTGTTCCTTTAATGTAGGTACTTTTTAATAATAATATATTGCATATTTTCGATAAATTTATAACTGCTGCAACTTAATACTAACAATTGCCATTTGCATAACAAAGAACGAAAATGTTGGCCCCCGACATTGGGTAATCCGATCATTGGGTCACCGACAAACTCTCTCGGGTAAACTGCATCACATTTGATTTGTGTGTCATCAAAGATAGTACATCTCGTATTTTTCAACACAATGCCAGCCGCTACTCCGGATGGAAACTATTAATAAATAATTAAATAGTATATATAACATCAGATATCCCATAAGAAACATTCCTTGGAAGTGCATGGTGAAATCTTTAGCACCGCGGGAGTACTCTTGCAATGTATCTGAAGAAATCGGTAAATGGGTAATAAAATTAGGTATTATAATTGTTACTAATTCATCGCTAGTAATAAGGGCATTGTATCTATGCATCAATGATTCATTTAAAGATGACAGAATCCCACACCAACATAGGAGACTCTGATACTCTTTTCGAAGTGTCAGGGAATTTAAATGTTTCTTTACATTCTAAATATTTTTCCCGCATAGGGCGAATGCACTGCATATGACCGATATGATAATGTGTTGTTTCTTCATCAGCCCAAAGGTTACGATTTAAAAATGATAAAACCTCACACCAACATAGGAGACTCTGATACATAAAGTCGTGGTTTTCTTCAATTAACTGCCCTAGTCTATCGGTGGAGACTGTTACATATATGTGGTTGTATTCAATTGCTCCGATTTCCTTCATTGGACACTCGAGCACATATTAATCAATGCTTACTACTACCGGTTCCTTTGCAATTTGTTAATTCTTCTCGTAAATGTTAACCAGTTAAACTCTGTAAATTATTATACATACTTTCACCGAGATGAGATGCAGGTTCATTAAACCTGTTAATGTTCTTCTTTAAATCGCAAGCTCGTCGTAATAGGGGTGTTTGTATGCTCTTTTCCCATGGTTTTAAAATTGAAGTAGATTCTTTTGTTTTTGGACCTATATATGGTTTCATAGGGCCTTGTGTCCAATTATTTGTTGCTAGGGAACTTTCTTCTCAACTACATGAGGGCCGACACGTCTACTTATACAAATGGATTCTTTAAGGAATTCAGCTGCATGTGGAGTTGTTAGACCTTTTAATTTAGGTCCCCCTGAGAGCTTCCCGAGTTGGTCCTCTCGAAATGCTGAATATGTCCATGTAGAGTCGCATAATGTCCCACTTAGGCATCGGGACATACTAGTATTGAAATTTTCTCACTTTGGATAATGGTATTAATTTCTCTTTGAAATCACCTCGAAAACGTTTTTCTAAAAGTTCGAGAATTTTGAAATATTGAGAGAATGCTCTCTGTTATTTTGAAATATGTACTTGTATAAAATTCACCAAGGAATCGAAGAAAGATTGGTTTAATTCTGAATAACCAGCTCACTAATCTTTCTTTATATGTGTCTGTATAACTAATAGCTTGTTTAATTAAAGGTTTCATGAGTGACCCATCTAAAGATTTTTGAGAAACACCTCCATGAATTTTATCTTTCATCATGGTATCACTTGACAATCCTCCAGGGATATTCAGGGATATAATACTTTCTAACAACATGGTTTATTTGTTTGTAATGTTCCCTAATTTCAGATTCTTTACTTCTAAAGAAATATATCTTATATCTTGATCCGTGGAAGATGGGAAAGTAATTTTCACCAAGTTCAAGATTCACACATTGGGTCAGGGATTCTACTTATGAAGAATCTCAATAAATTCGTTCCACAAACTCCCCCAACACTAGGGTCAATATAAAGTAACCTTAAGAATAATCTACGTTTATCTCTGACCTGTAATGATTTATGGTCTAAAGGATTATAACGTAAGATGGCCTATAAATGTGATTCCATGCACGCCACAATGGTATCAAAGAAATGATGTCTCAAAACGTCACAAGGATTATCTGAGTATTGATTTTCTGATGAAGCTCCTGTTGTGTTCCCAGTTATAGAATTTGCAAAAGAAGGAATTTGATGAATAGTTACTGTGATAATTTTAGACCATCACTTTGTTTCCAATAGGAGTACTTTAACCTCTAGAAACAAAGATTTCCCCATAAACAAGATGTTCAGGAGATGTTACAACTTCATCATTATTAATAATTAGTCCTAATTTCCCGGTGGCTATTTGGATTCGGGTCATGATATCTTTGTTGTTCGCCCGTATATTGACTAGTTCTGTTTTTATTTGAGGTGAATACTTCTTAGCTATTAAAGTATATTGCGTTATCACAATTTTATTATCTCCTTGGGCTAAAAATCTTGTTCCACTGTTTCTCGTGATTCTCTTCTTAAAACTAAATAGTTCATCACACTCCGACCTTTTTGGCGCAATCCCCCAAATCCTCGAAATTGACCTTCCCGAGCAACAATTTTATTAGGATATCCATTTGTAACTTTATTATCTAACGATACATACATACATTAAATCAGGTCTATCACATTTAATCAAGGTCTTGGTGGCTTGAATCTGAATAGGTATTTCAATTCTATATCCTAAAATAGTATAGTCTGTACACGTTTTGAAGTGTCGGGGAATTTAAATGTTTCTTTACATTTTAAATATTTTTCCCGAAAAGGGGAATGCACTGCATATGACCGATATGATAATGTGTTGTTTCTTCATCCCAAAGATTTCAATTTAAAAATGATAAAACCTCCACCAACATAGGAGACTCTGGTACATGAAGTCGTGGTTTTCTTCAATTAACTGCCCTAGTCTATCGGTGGAGACTGTTACATATATGAGGTTGTTGTATACAATTGCTGCGATTTCCTTCATTGGACACTCGAGCACATCTTAATCAATGCTTACTACTAACGGTTCCTTTGCAATCTGTTAATTCTTGTCGTAAATGTTAACCAGTTAAACTCTGCAAATTATTATACATACTTTCACCGAGATGAGATGCAGGTTCATTAAACCTGTTGATGTTCTTCTTTAAATCGCAATCTCGTCGTAATAGGGGTATTTGTATGCTCTTTTCCCATGGTTGTAAAATTGAAGTGGTTTCTTTTGTTTTTGAACCTAAATATGGTTTTACATAGCCTCGTGTCCACAATTTTCTTTGTTTTAAGGGAAGTTTCTTCTCAACTGTACGAGGGCCGACATATCTACTTGTACAAATTTATTCTTACGCATACTTGTCGTCCTTCAAACAAGCCCCTTTCTTGACTCAAGGTCCGTGGTGTGCCTGTACGATCCTGCAAGGCCGACCTGACCATGTCTGTCTTTTCGGGCGTTAGGGGCGGGAGGCCGTTGAGTTCTTGCATGGCGTTCTGTACAACACTCCTGACCCATCGATTCCATATTCGAATGACAGTCGTTGGATTCTGACGAATGCAAGTAGCAATATAGAAGAACGATAAACCGCACTCTCGATAGGCCACAATCCGTTTGCTATCGAATTCCGACACGTGCTGGTAGCCCTTTCCCCTTCTTATACGAGGCACAGCACGATCTTCTCACAAACAACCAACATTCATATGCGAATTCCGAGTGAGAAACCCGCTGCGTAACTTCCTTTTTATACGGAGTTTGAGATACAGTTATTTAATCCTGTGTCGTTTGATTGCGCTTAAATGCTAATCATTTGCATATCCGAGCATCTTCTTCCTTTCCATGCCAATTTGACGTTTGTATCATCCCTCCTTCATGATGTTGCAAATTATTTTAATGGTCACAGTGTAGTTCTGGAATATGAAACCCAGCGTCTCTTTTCCACTGGTGTTTCTGACGTTCTTTTCTGCAGAAAATGTCTATTGATTCCTCTTGACTAAACTGCAAGTCATAGAATTCCTCCAGTAATCCGCAAAAACGAGCTCTGGTGGATGGCTGAAAATTTTGTATTAAAATATTCCAAGAAATTTTACAAAATGTTGCTTCAGCTATCAGGTTTTGGTGGGTACGGCTATATCAATAAAGACGCACGCTCTGGATTTTCTTAGCTCAAATTTTCTTTTTTCGCTTTCCGAAGCCTGTATAGAAATAGTCGGTTAATCTTTTCATCCAATAAATTCCCAGGAACATTTGTCCATCAATAAAACTCGCATATGAAGTTTCCAAGTGAGATAATTAAAAGCATTCAACTTTTGAAAGGTCGTTAAGACAATGGATTCAAATTCAGCCATCATCATTTGAAAGCAGCAGCAACAACAACAACAATAAATAAATTAAAAAATTAGCAACAAAAGATTCATAGTATAGATGGATGATACTTATTATGGCTTGATGCTAACCTGATTTTCAGTAAATGATGGCTGTCAAGTGATGTAGATGGAATTTTTAATATGAAATCTCTGTGAGCAGGTGGCCCAATGGGATTTGCACCTAGGCATATATAAAGCAATTATTATCTACAAGAGTCAGTAAAAAATAAACATTACCATAGAAAACAAACTGGTTTACTTATAATCAAATTAATATACTAATATTACATGAACTCTTTCCGCATTTCCTAAATAAATAAATAAAACGTATTTAGAAGCATGATAACAATTCTATTTAAATTTAATGTAAAATAGTTATGAGCTTCCTTTTATTACAATCCCCGTAATTTTGTTGAGTTCCCCTAAGACTATCGGGAGCTCACATTTTTTATTCTAATTCAACGTAAAGTACGACGAGATTTTTCTTCGTTCAGTTAGATACAGCGTTCTTCATTACAACAGAGATTATTCATTTCTTGTTCTTCACGGACATACATTTGTAACAGCAGGTCACTCCATCCAAATCGTTATTTAAGGTGGTCTGTCTTTCGGGTAATTTTCTGTTGTTGGATTGAAACTCTGTACTTAGTGCGCAGCTTTCGATTCAGATTTCACTACTTGCAATAGGTATTGGGATTTATCTTCAGCTAGGGTTTCATAATCTTCACGAATTTTCGAACATGACCCCAAAACCCCAAATATTCTCTTGCCTCAACAAAAATCTTTTTAATTCTAGTTTAGAGAGCTTGAATTTTCTCTTCTCTGTCGTATCTTGACACTTTTTTGTTTCTAGTGGAATGCTGCGATATTTTCCGATGAACTTGAAATTTCGGTCTCGGTATTCTTCGACGTGATTTTCTCAGCATAATTTCTTTGTCTGCTTCTTTCTGGAGAATTTCAAAACTTTGAAACGTGTCCTCCAACTAAGTGGCCAAAATCTAAACCTCAGGCTTGTCAACTTCAGGCTTCAGCAACCTGTTTTCTATCTTTCTCGCGTATACTACAAAACCCCTTTAATTCCCTTCAATTTTGCTTTTAGAACATCTACTTTTAATTAAATTTAGCCTTTTTATCATGTCCATGTTCGGACGCCAAAATCTTACAAACTAGGATTAATAAGAGGCCCGCCTCAATGGAACAGGTCTCCTCAAAGATTGTGTTGAATTTCTTATAACTGCACTCAATATTACACAAATGTAAAGACATTTATTTTAAAACATTTTGCCTTTACATTATAGATCATCTACAACGCGCCAGTTAGCCGCTAAAAACATGACTCACTCTCTAAAAATAGAAAGGAAAACATTTCTTCACCGGCGTTGCCACTCGATAATGCAAACTCTTACCAGTAACGTACAGAAAATTGCGAGTGGATTCTTCACAAAACTGTAAGAGAATTGAAGAACTGTTAGGATCATAGTGGTAGTTGCATTGAGCTATATATTCTTTTATTCTCTTAGAAAAACAACGCGCAAGAAGAAATAGGAGCACAAGAAACGTGCCTCTCTCTCTCTCATCTGATACTATTTCATAAGAGAGAAAATAATAAAGGCAAAAATTATTTTGTCACTGCTGCCATACATCTGATGAAAGATGACCTTTGAAAATGCATATCCAGTGAAACTTCTCTAGCCGGCCACCCCTCTAAACGACCACTTTTTTTCGGAACCATGACTGGCCGTCACAGAAAAGTTTCACTGTAAGTGATTTTTTTTTTTTTTTCGGGTGGGTGGGTGGGGGGTTAAGTTTAAATTAAGCTGCAAGTTGTACTCAGATTGTAAAAAATTTTTCGATTCGTCTAGAAATTTTGTTCAAATTTTTTCCCTTGTAATACTAATTAAATTTGTTGTTTAACCTGTAGGTTTGACAATAATAAAATATACATTCTAATATATTTGTACAACTATATACATTCTAATATATTTGTACAACTCAGATGCGGAGGGTAGATAAAGACTGGATGAAATCATTTTCTTTTTAATTCTACCCAGTATTCTGACCTCAGTATATGATAAAAAATAAATCTTTCAGTTAAAGTGGCACAAAAATACTATTATTCAACAACTGGATTTGAAACTGCCTTCTTTGGCAGAAAGAATTGAGGAAGAATATTAAATACATCGAATATAAGCACACATATCTGTTTCCTTTTTGAAACATTAAATTTAGCTATATTATGCCTTTACAAACGATTTCGATGTATTAAATATTTAATATCCATCAAATAAATTTATTTCTTTGAAATACTTAATATTATTGAAATAGTTTCGAAACTTCTGGCAGTAACAGTTTAAGTAGATTTAAAAATCATTCCATTTTTCTAAAGACACCATCAATTAAATGATTTTAACTGATATCATGATACTTACAATTTATATTAAATACTAAATTTCGCAAAAATTCAAATAAAGTCAGATACTTTCATGCTCTCTCATAGATGTAGAAAAATTTAAATATTTATGTGTCCCATTTGATGCAAATATTTTTGATATTTTCCTGAAAAGAGCTATTTGTGCCCAGAAACTGCAATATTCTTTAATGTACCGTTTCTCGTAATTTTAAATGGGGACCTACACAGTGCGTTTAGCTCACATTAGCACCATCTGTAGTCTAGAATGACTATAATTCTCTTGCGTCAAGGCTATTTATTTCAAATTTGTGTTTAATATCGTTTGCGTCTAAGCATTTTTTTTTTTCAAAAGAGATCGGCGAATTGCTGTTATTGAAAATGAAACCTTTTAACTTTTGTAGAAATTAATATTTCGTATTGAATTTCTCGTTTTGTTTACACTAATGGTTATCAATATTATTTAAAATATATGTAAATGTTTTTTTTACGTGTGACAATGAAATGGTGATTATTCAAAAATCTTAAGTTCCTGTAATTTCCTAGTTTAAATAAATAATGTGTTGTCCTTCCTCGTTCTCTCTCTGATCAAACGACGTTATCGGGAACCCACTTGAGTGAATATTCAAAATTCTTTATTTTGACAACTCGCAAACAAACACAATACTCAAACTTATTCACAGAATTTATGTACAGTATTTACATCAATAAATCTCTACCTCAGTTATCCGACTCTGACTGAAAGCAAACAAACCCCAGTAAAAGAAAGCAAACAAACCAGATGTAAAGAGAAAGCAAACAAACCAGCAGTAAACAGAAAACTGTTTATCAGTTCAGCAGAACGAGAGTTCGGAACCACACATTGGGCTAAATACTGGAATTTCTCTTCAGGTACGATATCAGGATCCTTGTGAATTTTCGAATACTGAAATTTCACGAGGTTTATACTCTAAAAACCTAAATAGACTCTAGCCTCACCAGAGATTTTTTTCAGTTCCAATTGTGGAAGCTTAAACTTCCTATTCCTACTATTCGGACTAACCTCAGAAAGAGAAGCATTACTTCCAGTCGCCTGCTCAGATATCGGCAATTTGGGTTTTTCTATCCGATTTTCGATTTTAACCTTTAATGACAAAAAATTGTCAAGATATGCTTCAGCTGCAACAAATTCATTATCGTTATCACTTCCATCAGTCAATAAGCTCAAAATACTTTGAGTTACGTCCCATCTTTCAAATTTACCACATAGCTGATTCAAAATAACTTGGAAGTTTTCAACACGGCAGTCGTCTTTCAACAATTCATTTTCAGCTGTTTTTGAGATCACAGTAGACGATGTACTTTGACACTTTCGTTTAAGCTTTAACACAACCATACCTCATAAACAGTTCCGCAAAAATAACCTTCAAACAACAGCAATAAACCATCATGTCGCGGACGCCAAAAAAATAAATAAATAAATAAAAAAATCTTAACAAAATAAATTTAACTGCTTTCTAAATGCAGTTCCAATCAGGTTCACATCGATACGATGTCCAAAGTTCATCGCTGCGAGTGAAGAATAAGGGCCTGTTCACATAGGAGTCCGTTGCGTTGCGTTAAGGAACAGATGACGTTGAGGCGAAAGTAAACCAATCATAGGCGTTAAAAATTTCATTGCTAATCGTTTGGAGGCATATGATTGGTTTATTTTCGTCTCAACGTCATCTGTTCCTTAACGCAACGCAACGCAACGGACTCCTATGTGAACAGGCCCTTAATTATAGATGACTTCAGGAGCGCGTGTTGAACGAGTCAGATCATGTGATCTCCACTGCAAACTAACTGAAAGCGCGTACAAATAATAATTCTTGGGGCAGCGTGATGCGACAGTCCTTGAAACCCTGCTCTTGGAAAACAACACTTCCCGAACGCGAAGATCAATATAGTCATGTTAGTGAAACATTAAAAAAAAACCGAATGTCTGAAAAAAGTTCTCGAATGGTGTTAATTACGTTAATTGGGATTTTCTCTAGATTTGACATATATATACAAGCTGCGTGCAACTGCCTTCTTAATTTTTTTTTAAACATTTAAAAACGGTTGCCATGCTTGGCGATAATCGCCTGAGACCGTACACTTAAGTGAAGCCCATATGGTTTCTTTGTAAAATTAATTCTCTTACCGCCAACATTACCCTTCTCCAACATGATATTTGCCCTGTTGGACACAGGGTCTTGGAAGGTGCGGGTGCTGGAGCCTGTGGTTGCTCGACAACGAGCGGATTGCCGTCGCAGCGACCAAGTTGTCAGTAGTCTTTACCTGCTGTATACGCTTACCGCGGTGGTCAGCTTAATTTTTCGAATTGCCCTTCTCCAAAATGACTTGAAAATTTCTACACATGTTATAAGGCATAATAGCTTATTAAACATAAAGTGTTTTTCAGAATTCTCAATAAGAAAAAGTATATATAAATTTCGTAAAAATTTTGAAAGCCTTCAAAATACGGCTTATTTGTTTCTTCATACAGCGTAACTTGGAACATATTTATTTTATTTGGGTAATTATTTCAAATCATTTCAGCTCATCTCAAAGTGACAAAGCCCGAGATGTGACAAGCTGTGTGCTGTTGGCGCAGTGTGGTAGTATATCATTAATAATAAAGCACAAAGAGAGAGAACAGAGCCATTTATTTATCAACTGAATTGTGACAGTAAGCATAAAACAATAGAAAATTAACCAGTGTTGACACATGCCAGACAAGAAGTAATGACATTAGTGAAACAATAATAAATGGAGGAATTGAATGACTTTAACACCCCACTTCATGAAAGCCCAAAAATTCTGCAGCAACTTTCAAGTTGATCAATGGTGATGGGTTTCGTCAACGCGTCAGCATAATTGTCCTTTGATTCTACAGTAATTACTTTTATAAGTCCTTCCTCAATCTTTTCTCTAACGAAATGATGGCTGATGTCTATATGCTTAGACCTATGAGACAAGGTGGGGTTCAAGCTGATCTTAACCGCTCCGCGGTTGTCACAATAGACATCTGTACTATCCAACCCTTCACCGGTCACCTCTTGTTTTAGCTGTCTCAACCAAGTTACTTCTTGAGTTGCAGCACTTAGGGCCATGTAATCTGCTTCGGTCGAGGAAAGTGCAACCGTTGACTGTCTTGGAATTCCATGAAATGGCGCATTTGGATTGGCATATTACGTATCCGATCGTGGAGCAATGATCATTTGGTTCATTTCCCCAGTCAGAGTCCGAGAAGCCTTGTAGATACCTCCTTTGCGGAAATATAGCTTCTTTCATGCAGTCCCCTTCAAGTATCTAAATATCCTTTTTACAGCGTTCCAGTGGGCTAATCCGGGGTTATTTGGAAATCGACTGACAACTCAAATCGCGTACGCTATGTCAGGACGTGTACCCTATGATGTATATAGAAGGCTTCCTACAGCTTCTCAGTACGGAATGTTCGTCATTTCTTTCCTTTCATCATCATTGCTTGGAGTCATTTCTTTCGTTAAGATTTGTCCTGAAACGTAGGGAATTTTCGTTGGGTGACAGACTTCATAGGATCAGATCATCTACATAGACTGCGGTGTTCAGGATGGTTTTACCTTCATGCTTGTAGAAAATGCATGGATCATCTTTGATTTCTTAAGACCAATTTCTTCAAACGCTTGACAGAGTTGAAATCGGCTTGTTTGTTTTAGTCCGTAGACGGATTTTTTCAAGCGACAATAACGATGGTTAGAGAATTCTTCGTTGTTCGGTAGTTCCATGTATATATTCCTGCATCCACCTTTGGATGCAGGAAAGCGGTCACAACATAAATCTAATCTAAGTCAAGATCGAAGTTGGTCGTTAAAGATACGACTATCAGGAGACGGATGGAACTATGTCGTACTGTAGGTGAGAAAGTCCCTTCATAGTCGATGTTATACTTCTGAGAACATCCTTCGCTATGAGACGTACCTTGTATCTTTCTATTTTCCCGTCGGCATTATCCTTGGTTTTAAATGTCCATCTACTTTTAACGGTGTTTCTTCCAGGTGGTAAGTGACAATAAGTCAAAGAACTGTTTTCATGGTGAGTTTTAATTTCTTCTTCAAGGGCAGACTTCCATTTCTTTGCTTCAGATGTCTTCATTGCCTCTTCGTACGTTTCTGGATCTTCAGCTCGATAGGTATTGGTATTATAGACTGTAGTCATCGTTGAAGTATTTGCATGTCCTTAGCCATAAGAGTGAAATTGTTTGCTAATTTTAAATCGAAGTTACCAATTCTATACTCTTCTGTTTCTGCGTACTTTTGTGCGTATATTTACCATAAAATGCGTTATTCGAGGGTTTCGATGTCGAGGATAAGTCCTTAACATTTTCTCGCAAAATAGTACAGGAGATATAGGTTTTAGGGTGGACTAATTCCCACAAAGACGGGGTTTGAATTTTTTAGTTCGTTGTTGGTATATTTTTGACATACTAAAAGTAGAAAAATCTGAGTGGGTAAAATGCGTTTTTTTGGCCGCCATCTTGAAAAAATTTAAAAAAAAAATCATAAAAAATTATGTGTGGTATCAAATTACAGAAATTTGCATTCTGAAAAAGATTATGATATTGGTTTTAAAAAACAAAAATAATTAACAAAATGGTGGCCGAAAAACTGAAAGCTTTTGCAGTGTTGAAAATCATATCACCATTGGATATCATCATTGGTACTAATGCATGTGATTTAAAGAAGATTTCCATTGGACAGGCTTTGGTGCAAGCTTCAGACACAGATCACTTTTAAGTCCAATCCTCCTTGGTGTTGGTGTGCTGCTTCATCGAGATTTCGGTTCTCGTTTACTTGTAGATGAGCTTCACAGACTTGGGTTTTCTGTATCGTATGATGAAGTAAAAAATATTTCCAGTCTGCAATAATGGGCAGGACACCAAATTTTGAAGATCCACCAGGTCATTTCTGTTAGTGGATAGCCGATAATGTGGACCACAACATTGCTACCACCGATGGTTACAACACTTTCCATGAATGGGAATTATAATGTGCAAATCCGGACCACTTGGTGTAAAGTCGAATTTGTTGTCAGAGAGGAAGATCCTGCGTTGGAAAAACAGACTTAACGCTGCTGATATTTCTGCAGAAGGAAGAATAGAAATTAGATTCTTCCAGTCTCTTAAATCAAGCATGAACAAAATTATATTTGATGAACTGCTTTCAGATCCCATTGAAAAGAATCTGGTAGATCTTTTGTGGAACACCAGTAAGTTATTTAAGACACGACGTCCTGGTTGGAATGGATAAATGCAGAATGTCATAATCAGTGAATAGCACACAGGAGTAGTACCACAACATTTCTACCTATGATTAACATGAATACAGCAACTCACAGCTGTGTTTATACCACATTGAAGTTTATATGTTCGAAAGCAGAAAAACTCAGCATACCTTTACCAGTTGCAACATTTGATCAGTGCCTGTGGATTCAAACTATGGAAATTGTTTGCAGTAAACCCGAAGAATTCCCAAACATATTAATTCGTCTTGGTAACTTCCATACACTGATATCATATTTAGGTACTATTGGTCAACTATTATGTGGATCTGCAATAGAAGAGACCTTAAAGACTATTTTCGCAGAAAACACAGTCTCACATATGCTTACAGTTAAAGCTTATTCAAGAGTTGTTAGTTGACACATACTGCTTTCATCTGTTCTTACATCAATGTTGCTTCAGGATGTCCTGGACTGTAACTTACAATTTCCGTCAGAGCTCTAAAGTAAGGAACAGATGGAACCAATGAGTCCAGATGAAATACAGTGAAGTTTGCCAAATTTGCAGAGTCACACGGACCTTTACGATAAGCTGCATAATGGAGAGATTACAGTTTCTGAAATAAATTCCTCTACCGAACTGCTGAAGTTGTCTTCTGAATTACAAGAGAAAAAGAACTCTTTAAAAGTACAAA
Organism: Dolomedes plantarius; assembly: GCA_907164885.2. Classification (NCBI taxonomy): domain Eukaryota; kingdom Metazoa; phylum Arthropoda; class Arachnida; order Araneae; family Dolomedidae; genus Dolomedes; species Dolomedes plantarius. The sequence continues at coordinate 25,760,107 of OU015499.1, read as the reverse complement.
GTAGGACAGCAAAACTGTGGATCATGTATATGGATATGGTTGACATTGCCAAGGTATTTATTTGGGCTGAACGAACAGGGAATTTGAAAATGCATTTGCAAGCTGTAGAGCACATGCTACCTTTCTTTGCAGCCGCGGGGCACAATAACATTGCAAAATGTGCCAGGGTGTATCTACAACAAATGACAGACCTGAAAAAAACCATGGAGATGTTTATAGCTTGTTGAGTGCTGGTCACTTCCCCCTTCGTAGACACACTAGATTGTGGGCTGGGGTATGGACAGATATGTTCATCGAACAAACCTTAATGCGATCAACAAAATGTCGAGGGGGATTAATACGTGGAAGAAGCATGGGTGATAGTCAACGAGCTTCATGGATATTTAGCCACCCTGCATGCCGTGAAGTTATTTTTGCTACTAGAAATCTCACTGATATCTTCCATGTTAGCAGTGAACAACACATTGAAATATCAGATGCTAGAAAATCTAGAGATATGAAGGATTTTCTTACATTACTTCAATTTTTGGAAGATCACGTTCCATTTGATTCACAATGCGTTGAGCTACATAATATTTTCAGTGGATTAGTAGACAATCAACACAAGGTAACTGCAGATGCAGCTAAGTCAATTGGACCTCGAATCCAATCCAAACTGACTGTAAAAGCTTTCGATTCTGTTACCATGGTTAAAAAGGATCAAACTGTCACAATGAAGATATTAAGAAAAGGTATTGTCATTGACGGAGCTATTGAACATATTGATACAGGATTCCTCACCCAGATAATGTTGATATGTTATTCTGTAAATCCTGATCTGCAAAAATTAAAGAACTTCAATTAAGAATTATCTATACTTCCTCCATCTCTATTTGCCCCATCTCTATGTGTCGCAATCCCGAGGTACCCCAGCGAACTGTCTCTTCTCTCCTTTTCCTCTCCTCTGTCCCTTTACTTTTTTCTTTCCTTTCTCCCTTGGTGTGGTTCCTCTTCGGAGGCGAGGGCACCTCTTTAGAAGCTGTTGCCGCTCTGTTGCTTCTTGCTTCTATTGGGGTTTTTATCATCCACGTGTGTGCCGTGCGTGGAGACCCGTGTTCCCGGAAAAGGGAATCCTGGTAGTTGAGGGTCAGTTTTGGATTCCCAACACACTAATTCGGCCCCCGCTTCGGGTAAACGGGAGGTACTTAGTGGTTCCCTAATGTATCAATCGGCTGGTTGCTGACATTGTCTCCGGCTAGGATCCAAGCTATCGTTTCGGCTTCTTGGCATCTCGTTAAGGGTAGAGGTCTGCTTCAGGGTCGTTTCGTGTGCGTATAGTTCTCGGTGAGCACTGGTGCAAGTATTTGCATCCCCTTGTTGGGATCCGTGGTGGGTGGTGCCGCCGAGAACTGAATCTTCCGCCCTTTTTTATGGATAAATCTTATTATTTTCTTCTCAGCAATCATCTCATCAAACAACACGTTTTTTCACAATAAAACAAAAGGAAGGTACATTTAGTATGGTGTCGCCTTTCTTCATTCAAAAATCACTAAATGCATTAATTGGAACTGTCGAATGTGTAAAAAAACTACGATCAGATCTACTTTAGAAGTAGTGACTGCAGTACAAGCTGCACAGTTATTAAAAGTCGAAGTGTTTGGTAACATGGCTGTAACTATTGTTCCATATGCCTATTTCAATTCATCACGAGGTGTAATTTCAGAACCTGACTTGCTGCATACCTCCGAAGAGGAGATCTTGGAGCATTTGAGAGACCAACTTGTGTCTGGTGTTCGTCGCATTAACATCCGTCGGGAAGGGAAAATACTTCCCACGAAGCATCTCATCCTGACTTTCGACACACCTGAACTACCAAGATTTCTCATAGCTGGGTACCTTCGATGCCCCATCAGACCTTACGTGCCCAACCCTCTCCGTTGCTTTCAGTGCCAACGTTTTGAACACTCGAAAGCATCGTGTCGAGGTTCCATGGTGTGTGCACGTTGTGGCCAGCGTGATCATGCATCAGAAAGTTGTGATTTACCAGATAAATGTGTTAACTGCCAAGGAGACCACGCCTCTTACCCACGATCATGTCCAAAGTGGAAAGTTGAAAAGGAAATCCAAACTGTCAGGGCTCACAATAATATATCATACCTAGAAGCGTGCAAAAAGGTAGAAGCTAGGAGCCCCAGAGTCGGCGTCTCGTATGGTTCTGTTGCCGATACCAAAAAAAATTATGTGCTCAGCTTACACGCAGACAGACGAGTCTATTCCATCTAAGAATGTACCTTCGACTTCCCTTTCTGTGCGTGGAACTAAAAGCAGACAGTATCCCCAACATTCTGCCTCTCAAAACAACCAATCTAAGCAGTCATGTTCGTACCATATTAGCACCAATACACCAATACCTCTAAATCCGAATAAAAAAAAGAAATTAGCAATTCCTAGGAAGTGCATTGGCATTCCTAAGAAAACCAAAAGTGAAAAACATATTTTAAAAAATCCCCAGTCTTTCCGGAAGCTCCTCTCTGAGGAGACTCCATTAAAATTGCATGTGTCCGAGGATTTGGACCATGATGTGAGTCTCCGACTGCTCGTTTCGTAGGTTGCATGTGATCCCAACCCACAGAGAGAGATCACTTGGTCTCTGCTCCTCCTGCCGTGCCATAATGGCAGTTGTTTCACGGAACTGTCGTGGCTTTCGTCAGAATTGTTCTGATGTGAAGGCCCTGGTGGCCGAACACAACCCTGCAGTCGTCGCCCTTCAGGAAACGTACCTAAAGTGGAGTGACACCTCAAAGATCCGTCGCTACCACTGTATCCGAAAAGACAACAATACCGGTGATAAAGCCTCAGGAGGTGTAGCCATCCTCACCTCCCATGACTACCCCTCTACGGTTGTCTCCTTGCATACCACCTTGCAAGCTGTAGCAATACGGATACACCTAAGACGCGTGATTAGTGTTTGTACGATTTACCTGCCACCAAAGGAGCCAATCGCTCAGAACCTTTTGAACGGTCTAATTAGTCAGCTACCTCCTTCCTTTATCATTATAGGTGACTTCAATGTTCATAGCACTCTCTGGGGAAGTAAGGATACCAACCACCGCGGACGGCAGATAGAGCAGCTGCTGTCTGACAACTGTCTCTGCCTTCTGAATAACGGAGAAGAAACCTACTTCCACGAGCCGACGCGCACATTTCATAGTATTGATCTTGCTATCTGTTCACCATCCCTCCTACCCTTTTTGAATTTTTTCGTCATGAAAGACCTTCGAAACAGTGACCACTTTCCACTTTTTGTTACTACTTTAAGTGATGGCAATGGACCTGTTTCAAGGCCACGGCGTTACATCTTTGAAGCAGCCGACTGGGATAAGTTCACTTCCCGGGCTGAAATCACACGGAGTATGGTGGATACAAATATTGAGGACTCAGTACGCAACGTCACCATTGTTATCTTACAAGCAGCTGACCTCTCCGTTCCTAAGTGCTCTCCGTTTCCGCCGAGGAATCGCAAGCCTTGGTGGAATGAGGAATGCCAAATAGCCATGAAAAATCAAAGAAAATGTGGAATATCTTTCGAAGGTACCCAAACACTGCAAATTACATTGCTTTTAAACAGGTCAAGGCCAATGCAAGAAGGGCGCGTCGTCGCAGTCAACGCGACTCATGGATAAAGTATGTATTCCATATCTCGACTTCCACTCCTTCTAGGGAACTGTGTTTGCGAGCTAAACGAGCAATGGTGCTTTATACTGAAAATACTATATTTTGTGTGACCGAAAACGGTGCCACTCTCGGAACGGCCGCCGAAATAGCAAACGCTATCGGTCGACGTTTCGCAGCCACTTCCAGTGCTACAGCCTATCCGAACTCATTTTTACAGTATAAACACCGCGCCGAATCACAGCGCTTGCGTTTCAACACGCGGAAGAAACTTACATATTACAGTCCATTTACCATGGCAGAGCTTCTCCGCTGCATCCGTGGAACCAAAAAATCTTCCCCCGGACCGGACAATATATCTTATTGCATGCTATCCCATCTGTCACAGGAATCTATGTGTCACCTTTTGTATCTATATAATAGGATTTGGAGATCTAACACCTTTCCAACTTCATGGCGAAATGCTACAGTCGTTCCCTTTCCAAAGCCAGGTAAAGATGCGACCAACACTAATAACTATCGGCCAATTGCCCTCACCAGCTGTTTGTGCAAGGTCCTGGAGAAAATGGTGAACACTCGCCTGGTGCACGAATTAGAAACCAATGGGTACCTCTCTCCTTTCCAAAGTGGCTTTCGGAAAGGCAGATCCACGATGGACAACCTTATCGCTTTAAGAGTCCCATGTGCGCGAAAACATTTTTGCAGCGAAAACATGGTCTCCATTTTCTTCGATATTGATAGAGCATATGACCGCACTTGGCGATATGGGATACTTCGTGATCTTTACAACTTGAATTTTCGCGGAAACCTACCACTATTCATTCAAAACTTTCTATCGTTGCGCTTGTTCAAAGTTCATGTCGGCAACATGTTTTCTAATGTTTTTACTCAAGACGAAGGGGTCCCACAGGGTAGCGTGTTGAGCGTTACTCTTTTTCTCTTAAATTTAATAATATTCTGCACCAACTGCCACCTTCTGTAACTGGTTTCTTATATGTAGATGACCTACAGATTTCCTGCCGAGGTCATGACATGCGCCACATTGAAAGACAGCTACAAATTGCAGTAAATCGCATGGAGAAATGGAATGCGGAAATGGCTTTAGTTTTCTGCTCAGAAGACCAGGTGTGTGCATTTCTGCCGCCGCCGTGGGCTTCATCCGTAACTCGAGATCTTTTTGGGAACGTCACGACTCCAGTTGACAGAACCGTCAAATTTTTGGGACTACTCTTCGACAATAAACTGACTTTCCTTCCCCACGTATCACACCTACGTAGGAAGTGCGAAAGGTCACTAAACCTACTGAAGGTATTGTGGAACACATCCTGGGGTGCGGACCGCTGCTCTCTCCTTCGGATATACCGTGCGGTTATCCGATCGAAAATAGACTATGGTTGTGCGATCTATGGTTCTGCCCGACAGAGTGTTCTCCGGAGACTAGATACTGTGCATCACTCCGCTTTGCGTATCTTTTGTGGCGCCTTCCGCACATCCCCTATCGAAAGTTTGTATGCTTACTGTGGAGAACCCTCTCTGGATCTTATCCGCCAACAATCATCACTTATACTGTATTTCCGAATACTATCCCGTTCATGCCATCCACTCCATGATTCCCTTCGTAACCTTGAGTTTGAAACTTTATACCAACATCGCCCGTCCTGCATTCCAAACTTCAGTTTGCGAATGCACAGCTTGATGGTTAACTCTCCTCTTCAGGAAATCTGTATTCTCTTTCCATCGCTATATACTTCTCCACCTTGGAAGTTACAAAATGTCACCCATCTCCGAATCTTTACTGGTTACTCAAAATCAGATACTCCTGACAATGTATTCCAACAGATGTTTGCGTCACATAGGTCTCAATACACCTCCTACACACCTGTGTTTACTGATGGCTCACGTTTAGCTGACCACCGGGATGTACTTTTGTTTGTGACTCCCATGCCGTTAGCCATCAACTACCTACTGCATGCTCGATTTTTACCGCTGAATGTAGAGCTATTTATGAGGCCCTTGATTATATCTCACAGCTTCAACGTAGAAGGTTCATCATTTATACAGATTCTCTCACTGTTCTGGAAACACTGGAATCGAATTCCATGAACCACGCTCTTACCTCACAAGTGCTAGATTTGATAGGCCTTTTGATGCGTCGTGGTTGCTGTGTTCTGTTCTGTTGGGTACCTTCTCACGTCGGAATTCAGGGTAACGAGCTTGCCGACGAAGCCGCAAGAAATGCGAGAGAGTATGTGAGCCTGCCCCTCCCCTATCATGACATCAAACTCGCGGTAAAGAGATTTCTCCGGGACCAGTGGTAAAGGCATTGGTATCTGCAGTTTAATAATAAACTTCACAGTATTCAACCCAATATTTCCTTTTGGACATCTGTACCCAACAGGAAGAGGGACGTCATTCTCACGCGTGTACGGATTGGTCACACCCGACTGACGCACTTGCATTTGTTATTTGGTGAAAGTGCCCCAATGTGTGCACACTGTAAATGCCCTTTAACCATCTGTCATATTTTAACGTCGTGTAATAATTTTAAAAACTTGTATATAAAATATTTTAACTCTTCATCCCCATCTTTATCGCATTTAATTGGTGAACATCCGCATCCTGCGCTGTTCACCTTCATCCGTCATATCGGTTTTTGCAATTAATTTAAAGTTTTCTTTTTTTTTGTTAAAACTGTTTATCCTGTTTATACTTCAAATTTTAAACTTTATATCTGTGGTTTTATATGGACTTTCTGTACTTTGATTGTTTTGTTTTTATCAGTTTTCGTCAAATCTATATATTTTTTATCATCGTTTTTATGGATTGTCGCCTAGAAATTACATTTATGTATATTGGTTCTTGTTCTACCATGTGTTTGGCGCAGCTTGTCCTCTCTGTACCTTGCGCCAATAAACCCAAAGAAACCAACCAACCATCTCTATTTGATCAAGAAACTCAATTATTGAGAAAAAGTGATAAATCATTATTGGGAAGAACTTTGGATGACATAGCAACTAGTTTAAATTACATGTTACCTGCGGAAACATCGTATGTTTCTGACAGGGGTGCACTAATACACAAATTGTCATGGCCCAAAACTGGAAAATTTTCAGATGTGTTACATCTATATAGCAGTTATATTGATAAGCAATATAAAGTTGTGACAATTGTATTTGATGGCTATGCCATCTGCAGTACAAAGGATGTAGAGCATTAGATACGCACAAAACAATCATCAGTAACACTGAAATTTACTGAGAGCTCTCCATATCTTATTCGCAAAGGACCCTTTCTTTCAAATAAGGAACAAACAGTGCTTTATAACCATGCTTGGGAAACACTTAGAAGTGAATGGACACACTGTGATTCACGCTATAGATGATACTGAGACTGTTATTGTAAAAACAGCACTGACCTTGGCAGAAAAAAAGCATGTAACAGTTGTTGCCGACGACACCGATATTCTTGTACATTTAATTTACCATAATACACGAAATATTTGTTTGCAGTCATCTACGTTGTGATAAAAGACGTGCTATTAAATCGATGTAACATGTGCTTGGCGAAAAGGGATGCAAAATTATACTCTTTTCACATGCTTTAACTGAATGCGATACCACAAGTTGCTTATTTGGTAAAAGCAAATCGGCAGCATATCGTCATTTTTGGAAATGTGAGGAATTTAGCATTTGCTACTCTGTTTGGATCAGAAAATGCAAACAGAAAGGAACTCACAGATATTGGCATCAAAGCATTGGTATCATTGTACGGTGGAAATCCAAAGACAGAGACACTGAACCTACTGCGATATAATCTCTACTTGAAAAAAATCACAACTGCCAAAAGTAAATTTAATATTGCAAGATTGCCACCTACGGAAGATGCTGCTGTTCATCATCTTCTCCGGGTACATTTAAAATGTCTTTGTTGGAAAACTATGAACACCAATATTGCCAATCCCGAAGAGGGGGGTTGGAAATAAGTAGAGACCAACTACAGCCCATAACATGTGAAATGAGTACTGCACCAGAGTTATTACTAAACATGATCCGCTGCACCTCGAAAACGGATGAAAATGAGCCGTGTGGTAGTGGTAGATGTACGTGTCGACGTTATGGTGTGGAACGCACTGAGATATGTCGTAAGTGTTCTGGTAGAGATTGCACAAATATTGCACTGAAAGAAAGCGATTTAGAAGAAACTGGAGAAGAATTCAGTAGTATTCTATTAGATTCAGCTGTTCTCTTAGGTAAGATGTAAGAATGGTGAAATAAATATGCTTTTGTATGATAAAACGCATTTTGATTAATAGAAATATGATTTTCAACCCTGCATAAGCTTTCAGTTTTTCGGGAACCATTTTGTTATTTATTTTTGTTTTGCAAAACCAATATAATAATCTTTTTCATCATGAAATTTTCTGTAATTTGATACCGCCCACGATATTTTATATTTTAATTTTTTTTAGATTTTTAGAAAAATTTTCAAGATAGCGACCAAAAAACGCATTTTCCACTCTCAGATTTTTCACAGATTTTTCTAGACTTTTAGTACGTCAAAAAGATACCTATAACGAACTAAAAAATTCAAACCCCGTCTTTGTGGGAATTAGTTCCAGGTATCACCTATTTTTTTCATATCTCCTGTACTAAAAGCAAATTTTTCACAAATTCAATTGTAGTAGGTTGATTAGAGCCTTGAATACCGAGAATCAGTAGCCTAAATCTCTCTGGTAAACCTCCCAAAATTATCCCTGCAACGGTTTCACGTTTTACCCAAACGTCAAGGGGGAATATAAAATGTCCAAAATGTCTGAGAGTAGAGTCGAATCCAGTTTTTAGAATCGCTGAGATGAACAGTGACAATCCTGCTGCCGTTTAAGGTTGAGTTCAGTCCCATCAGCATTGGGAAGGAGAAAGAAGAAGAAGGGGGAAATAAAATGTCCAAAATGACCGAGTGTAGTGTCTAAACCATAGTTTTCGGAGCCGCTGAGACGAATAGTGACACGTCCGATGCCTTTTTAGTGCACGTTTAGCCCCCTCCCCATCAGCGTTGAGAGGGAGGCGGGGGGAGAGGGGAGGGAAATGATATCCAAACTGACCGAGAGTAGTGTCGAATCCATAGTTTTCGGGCTATCTGAAACGAATAGCGACATTCCCAATGCCTTTTAAGTGCTAGTTCAGCCCCCATCTGCATTTGGGGAGGAGGGGGAATAAATGTCCAAAAAGACCGAGTGTAGTTTCGAATCCATAGTTTTCGGGGTCGCTGAGATGAATACTGACACTCCCGATGCCATTTAAGTGCAAGTTCTGACCCCCATCAGCATTCGGAGGAGGCGAAGGGGGAAGAAGGGGTGAATATTAAATGTTCAAAATGACCTAGAGTAGTGTCGAATCCATATTTTTTGAGATCGCAGAGATGAATAGTGATACTCCCGATGCCGTTTAATTGCGAGTTCAGCCCCCATCAGCATTGGGGAGGAGGGGGGAATAAAATGCCCAAAAGGACCGAGTGTAATGTTGAATCCTTAGTTTTGGGGGTCACTGAGATGAATAGGGACACTCTCTTTGCCGTTTAAGTGCAAGTTTAGGCCTCATTATCATTGGCGGGGGGAGAGGGGGGAGGAACAAAATGTTCAAAATGACCGAGAGTAGTGTTGAATCCTTAGTTTTCGGAGTCACTGAGATGAATATAGGAAAGAAAAAAATTTTGTTTATAATCAAGTTTTGAGTTAAATTAATAATAGAGTGAATTTGTATACTGTACATAAACTTTTAAATACCTATAAATAAAATTATTTAGATTTTACACTATGGGTGAATTAATTATTTTTCCTGCGTAGTAATAAATTGAGATTAATAAATACCTGGATAACGTCGGGTAAACAGAAAGTTATACAACAAAAAAGGGACTATTTTATGAATCTAACGTTTTAGGTACAGAAATGTAACTGATATCGTAAATGATAAAACAATAATTATTGTTATAAATATTGAATAATGATTTGGAAAAAATTGCATATTTTTAAATGGAATATTCACAAAATGACTATAACAGTTCTTTAGCTGTACTATACACTAAACCGTAAGAGGCTCAATGTAATTTCGAAATTTCGTAATACTGACATCGTATAAAAAAATTACTTAATATAGTACATTATTCAACAGAACAAAATGTAATTCTTTTATTCCTTGTTATTACGTTATCGACAGAACAAAAGTAGAATTTATGTAACTTCTGTGTAACATAGGAAATATACTTCATTAATAAAAACAGGAATATGAGGGTGAATCGTAATGACATTGTGGAATTTTATAGATTGTAAAACAATAGGTACAAGATTCAGCACCAATATTAAAGAAAAAAATTCAGTTCTGAAAGCATATATGCATATATCTAATTCGGACATTGAACAGAACATTGAATTGATAAATAGCCAAGAGGACAGAAAAGTATTGTACTCAATAAAATGTTAAAATATTTAAGGCTAACTGAATGCTCGACTTACGATTGATTTTAAAATTAGAAATGTTTTATGCAATTGCTGTATTTTGTTTACAAAATTCTTTGAATTTCTTACTTATTTTATCTCTTAACTCAGAAATTTTATCAAACTCCTCGAAATATGGTAAATATTAAAATCACGTTCTTCCATACTTGTAACACATTTTAACAACTTATATTCACTATAGTTACAAAAAAAGTGAGTAATTTTACAGTTTTTCAATAACTTCTAATCCAGAAATATTTTAATATCTGAATTTTACATTAAAGAACACAAGTAGGTTTGAGAACTTTTGATAAAGAAAATTCATACTTCGAAATATCAGGTTTTTACAGAATTCCTAGCATTAATAATTTAATATATTTTTTACGATTTTAATACTTTTGATCGCAGACTTTAAAGAAAATTTTTAAAAATTGGGCTTTCGTATTAGACCCTTCTGCTAAAAACGGTGATGGTTAAGAAGTATTTATGCCATAGGACAAGTAAGTTGCAACTGACTATTTTCAAACTTCAAGCCTTCGTGAGCAAATAATTAATTTTGAGAAATCAACTCTACTGGCTCACAGAGTTAATTTTCTTTGTTTTTTTATATTTGAATTTCCTTTTACAAACATTTATTTCACTAAATAAACTCATAAATATTATAGAATATTAGAGTGTTTTTCATTAATGAATAGTGAATTCTGTAATAATTGAATATTTTTCGTTCTCTAGTTTTAGGATTACAAAATGCTAGAGAAAAAAATTTTATACCAGGAGTTTTTCGATAAAATGTGAAATAATTTACATGATTGATTTAACAATACATTTGGCTCAACGTCATACAACGATGTAATTATATTCTTACATTCCGTGACATTATGCCGTATCGCAAAGGGCAAGACTTGGGTCACGTTTCACTTGTCAGTATTAATGACAGGATATGTTCATCGCATTGCCTCATGTCATATGTAGTAGATTTTATTCTTGTTCTTATAATTATTTTTGCAAGACAAAAGATATGTGCTGCTAAATTAAATTAAAGCTTTTAATTAAAGGGGTTTTATATGATTTATATATACTCATTACACTGGATAAATATTTAAGGATGAAATTTACATTAATCTCGTTATTAATTTACATTAATCTCGAAATTAATCTCGTTATCACGAAAGTCGATAAGATCTATAATTCCCGACTCGACAAAAAATATACGCAAAATATTGAGAGCATATTTAAGAGGGCACAGTATCTTAAAGATTGTGGAAATTCCTGAAAACAAAGTAATACTCGAACTAGTCAAACTTTAATAATATTACAAAAAGAAATGTCGTTTTCAATTTCAATTCGATTACACATTTTGAATTATATACTCTTTGAAAATGAAAGGTTTTCTTTGAAAATTAAAATGTTTATTACATGTTTAGAAAATGGATATGAGTTTAAGGTACGGAATGTCTTAAATCACTGCGCGAACCATAAAACAGAAATATATACACACAGAAATAAAATGGTCATTATAATATATTTGTAATACACTTATCTTTAATTTTCAACCAACATACTGGTAAACAGTACTGGTAAAATTTTTAAGTACTCATAAGTTGTAAATATCTCACATTAGAAAAAGAAATACAAGATTTTCCCTTGTATTTGTTTTCCCTTGAAGACAAATTAATTTTTAAAAATTTCTAATCTTTTGGTTTTAAGTTATAGACTGACAGAACATATATATATATATATATATATATATATATATATATATATATATATATATATATATATATATATATAGTTAAACTAATAGTTTGGGAGTAACAGTGCGCACAATGTTAAAATTTGCTGTTTTGAGAAAATTCAATTTTAAGTTTCACAATCATTTCTACTTTTTATTTATTGGACTGAAATAGCTCAAAAGGCTCCCAGTGCATAAAAAGACCCTTCCATTAGAAGATTGTTTGCACAGGAACAACAGGCAAAACATTTAATGTTTATTTATGGTTCTTATTTTTACATTAATTAATAATGTTTATTTATGGTTCTTCACACGTACGTGTAATGTGAGTATATAATCTCATCTCGTTCTCTTCAACTTCTAACATTGACGTTACGCTACTTTTATTTCTGAACAATTTAGAACAATGAGACCTCAAGTGTCCACTATTTTCACACTCATAACATCTTGCTAAGCCTTGCCTACCAATTCTGTCATTTTGTTTATATCTAGACATTCTTTCCCCAACAATCTGTTTACATCTTGTTCAGCATTGCACAATGTTTTCATTAGCTTTTTAACGTTTTGTACTCGTCAAGTTTTTCAGATAGTTCTATTGGAGATATAAAATTGCTCCATTGGTCTAAATAATACTCCTTAAATTCTACTGGAACTCGTTTCTTAATTTAATCGGTAATGATCAAGTCTTTTAAGTTGTTTAAACGTTGTAATTTTTTAAAGTTGAGGAAATATGTGTAGAACTCATGGAAATATGTGTAAAACTCATGGAAAAAATCTCGCCAGGTATAGGCTTGAGCTGTCTGGTGTAAAACAAGTAATTGGCGAAACGTCTCGGGAGTCAACTTGAATCGCTTTAGTTCTTTCACGTAATTATAATCTTCAATTTTCTCTTCTGGTTCATTAGGAATGAGCTAATTTAATTCGTAGGAGAAAAGTCCCAAAAGTTGAGTGACCCATTCTTCCTTTGGCAATGCATTCGGCGAGCTTCACTGTCAAAAAGCACTAGATACAGGCTGATACCTTCTTTTATAAAAAAATTCTGAATTCTTTACTGGAATTTCTGGTTGTTTCAACTGGAACACTTTCATTTTCCCTAGATTAAGTTTCGATTCTCAATTCCTCGAGTTTAAACTTCATTGATTCTCTTCTCATATCTTTTTTCCGCTGCTCTTCAATTGCAATGCGTCTTTTCTTTTGTTGATCATCGCATTCATCAATTCCTTACAAAACTCTTCATCGTAATCCGTGCTTTTGACAGTGACATTTTTGAAATCTGAAACTTTGTAATCCGGCTGTGTGTTCAAAAATAATTCTTCAGCCATTTTTAAGTCATCTTTTAGACTTTTCGTTAAATATCCCATTTTAAATTTGAGACTGTAATTAAGAAACTTGAAATTAATTATGTATTCATATAAATAGACTAGCAAAATATCTTCGTAATGAAGTTCTTAAAAGCTACGAAGGTTTAGAATATTCTACAAGAGATCTGTGTAGTACTGTGTCTCTAAAGATGTGTACAAGTAATAACACTCGTTATTTACCGAACAGGGATGATACAAATAATTTGGTGCAATGCCATTATTTCGTACTGGTTAAGCAAAGGAAGAGAGTACAGATGTCCAAGTGGCAAATAACGACAACCAGCCAGCAGGACATAGTGACACTTTTTTCAACAGCTTATCCTGATACAAACAAACACATCTTTACACACAGGTAATACAACAGAACTCAGGTAAAATGGAATACAACTTGAACAACAAATTCCTTTATCCTCTTTTACCCCAGTCAAAATAGATCCGATTTTGACGGATGGCTAAAAAAAATATGAAAGTTTTGAAAATTGGTGGAGATGTTTGTTTAGGCATACTAATGAACATACTAAAAGTCCCCACCGATCAGACTTGAGCTTTCGCCGCCATCTTGGAAAATGTGTACCCTTTTTTGATTTTTTGCAAGTAACTTGAGAAATATTGATTTTATGTAAAAAAAATTGAATACAAAAATTGAAGAGCATTAAATTATGAACAAAAACATTATTTACAATTGTTAAATAAGTCTAACACGGACAAAGATAATTGCTTTTGAAATCGGATATGTCCACGGCGTCAAAAATTATTTTTGCTAAAGATGTTTGGGTAATTAAATTAGGTAGGATTTTTCTAGCGTATGCATGGCCAGGCAATAATTTTTCTACTGACGTAGTTGCATACGTCAAAGTTAGTATTTATTTTTACCCACCTTCAGCCATTATGTACCCATTGCAGCCTAAGTATGACAAAAAAATATAGAATCCACCAAGTCTCAAAATACAACCTAATAACAATGGATTGAATGTTGTTGCAACTTTCTCTTGAGCTTTGATATGCAGAGGTTTGACGAACGTGAGTATGCAAGACTTTTGGCGCCTCCCCGTCCCAGGTGTGATGGTTCGCTCCTTTCAAAGTCAATTATCTTTTAGACTTATAACAAAATGTAAATAATGCTTTTGTTCACAATTTAATTTTCTTCAATTTTTGCATTCAAATTCTTTACAAAAAATTAATATTTCTCAAGTTACTTGAAAAAAGCCAAAAAAGTGTACACATTTTCCAAGATGGCGGCAAAAGATCAAGTCTGATCGGTGGGGACTTTAAGTATGTTCAACAGTATGTCCAAACAAACATCTCCACCAATTTTCAAAACTTTCATATTTTTTTAGCCACAAAACCTATTTTGACTGGGCTATTTCCCCTCCTTTACCCTACATGAAGAGAAGTCTTCTTTAAGTGTGTATGTGTTGGGTGGGAGGGGGAGTAAGTATAATGTTGTTTTGCCTCAGCGAGAACTGCGGTTATATTTGTTACAAGAGCAGATTCAGGAGGTAAAATCTCATTTAAGCAGCTTCTGAAACCTCGTCTATGAAGTCTATATCACAATATTTCTTAGTATTATGATGGAAGATGGTCTCTGCTGAACAAAATTTTTGGGTCATATTAATATTGCTTGTTTATGGAAAAAAATAAATTCCTGGATCAATTTAAAGTTCCTGTAACTTGGCAATTTTTTTTAATATTGTAACATTGTTCAAATCTCAGTTAATACTATCAGATGCTATAATGCATAGGATGGAACTTTAATAGTGGTAACTAGATACGTACAAAGTATACAGAAGAGCTGTTAAATGGGTGAAACTTTTGTAGCCCTTCAAAGTAGTAACCAGTATTGTTTAACACCCGTTGCTAACGTTCTGGAAGCTGCAGGATGCCTTTGGCAGCACCTGATCTGTTGATTCTTCGAATGGAGTGGTCTACAGCCTGCAGAATCTCTGGTGGAATCTACGGAGCAGTTCCTTCATCTTGTGGATAACATACTTATAAGCCGTTGCTTGTTCTTATCATTTGATAGAAGTTTCTCTTGAGAGATAGTGGATGGCATTCACTCCTCAAACATAACATGATCAGCTATGTGATTCTATGTTCATCTGATACGTTCTACTGATTTTATACTTTTTGCTGTAATATCTTCAGAGTAACCATTAAAAAATTGTGGTCCCTGCATTGATGTTCCTTTTAGTGTATTAAACATATTTTTGCTGGATTGAAGAAAATTAATCCTTTGCCTGCCATACCTCACAGTGCAACAGAAATCCACCATCAACCACATGACATGTTGAATTGAAATGCACAACATCAGTCGTAGTAGAAAATAAGTCATAAAATACTGACTTCATGTCTTCCGCAGTCCTTCAAAGAGTGATAATGGAAATGAAGGCAACTCGAACTCAAAATATTTTTGTAACTCTGCATCAGACTTTTGAGGGAGATTTTTCTGAAATTTGTGTCGGGATTTACAGGAATAAATTAAACCTGAACCTTTACCTTGGAACTAGAATCACGAATAGGCATTACTCGTTTTTTTCGGTTTAAATTTAACATCTGCAAAGTTATTACCAACAATTTTTGACAAAGAATCAATTCCAATTTCATGAGCATTGTGGCAACTTATACTTTCATCTGCCACAATTCCACTTTACATTGACATGCGATGTTTACATATATTTAAATACACCACAGCATTTTCGATTAGTACAAGAAAAATAATAAAAAAAGTTCTAGCTGAATACTAACACGCTGGAAAACCAAATGAATATTACGAGTAAAGTTGAGTTTGTTTTAAATTTATAATCAAGCTCATTGTTCATACGGCAGATACCGGCACAACTTAATAGGAAATGATACGCCATTTTACGACAATGACTTGCATGCCTCGTAAGCGTTAAGCCTCTTCCAGATGAG